>JAVTVY010041951.1:0-197282 GCA_036873755.1 Hanleya hanleyi | reverse complement strand
AAACCGCTATTTCCATACCCTTGGGCCACCGCGCATGCGCAGAATGCCGATATTTCAACCCCACACCCAGCCCATCAGATGCCCCTTCACGAATGCTTCACATCGATACCTCAATCGACCCCATTGGTCCATTAGGGGCTTCCCTAGTTCCAAAACGTCTATTTCCATACCCTTGGGCCTCCGCGCATGCGCAGAATGCCGATAGTTCAACCCCGCGCCCAGCCCATTAGATGCCCCTTCATGAATGCTTCACTTTGATACCTCATTCGACCCCATCGGTCAACTAGGGGCTCCCATAGCTCCAAAAAGGCTATTTTCATACCCTTCGGCCGCCGCGCATGCGCAGAAGGCCGATATGTCAACCCCACACCCAACCCATTACATGCCCCTTCACCTAAGCTTCACTTTGATACCTCACTCGACCCCATCGGACCATTTTATCTAGGGACTACTTTTTCCCGAGACCGAATCACCGCCAAAACCGCGGCCAAACCGCATCACCGCGCATGAATACATTTTTTTTTTGCCGGAACTTTTTTTTTTTGTCAATGCACACCTCCCAATAACTCCCCAATGCCCGAGTTGTCTCCCTTGCATCCATAGTGTAGAGATGGCGCCACACCCTCAATTGTGACGTCACAGAGGTCATATGCAAATTTCTGAGGTCAATGCGACTTAGGTTGCTCTAACACTACTACTCCTGCCCGACCACCGAACCCTCATATTTCAGATGCTTGCATCGGGCTACACATACTGAACCCATCCACTACCCTGGGGGAGCATATCCCCACCCCTGGGACCCCAGGACCAAGTAAATGTTAAAGTTTTGGACTTCTCGGCCTCACCTATGTATCCTAAACTAAGGCCAACCCGACCCCCTGAACTCTCATCTATTCCAAATGCTAGCATCGGGCTACAGATATTGAACCCATGCATTACTCTCGGGAAGCATGTCCCCGCCACTGGGACCTCGGGACCAAGTAAATGTTAAAGTTTTGGACTTAGTAAATGTTAAAGTTTGATCCTAAGGCCTGCCCGACCACCGAACCCTCATATTTCAGATGCTTGCATCGGGCTACACATACTGAACCCATCCACTACCCTGGGGGAGCATATCCCCACCCCTGGGACCCCAGGACCAAGTAAATGTTAAAGTTTTGGACTTCTCGGCCTCACCTATGTATCCTAAACTAAGGCCAACCCGACCCCCTGAACTCTCATCTATTCCAAATGCTTGCATCGGGCTACAGATATTGAACCCATGCATTACTCTCGGGAAGCATGTCCCCGCCCCTGGGACCTCGGGACCAAGTAAATGTTAAAGATTTGGACTTAGAAAATTTCTGTCCACAGCGTCTCGGCTTCAACTATGTCTCTTGAAGTAAGACCATCCCGACCCCCCGAACTGTCATCTATTCCGAATGCTTACATCTGGTTATACTTTTTGAACCCATCCACTACCCTCGGGGAGCATGTCCCCACCCCTGGGGCACCGAGCCCCACCCTCTCTCTTAAACTAAGCTTCGCCCGACCCCATACCCCGATATAGTATGGGAGCTTAGATCATGCTACACTTATTCAACCTATCCACTACCCTCGGGGAGCATGTTCCCACCCCTGGGGCACCGAGCCCTACCCTCTATCTCTTAAACTAAGCTTTGCCCGACCCCATACTGTTGTATATTTGGAGAGCTTAGATCATGCTACACTTATTCAACCCATCCACTACCCCAGGGAGCATAACCCCGCCCCTGGGGTACTGAACCCCACCCTATATCTCTTAAACTAAGCTTCGCCTGACCCCATACTATCATGTATTCAAGTAGCTTTATATATCATCATACACTTATTCAACCCATCCACTACCCCCGAGAGCATGTCCTCACCCCCGGGGGCATAGAGCCACACCCTCTATCTCTTATATACCCTCATATATTCTGGGAGCTTACATCATTCTACACTTATTCAATGCATTGGCCGACCCCATACCCTCATATTTCAAATTTTATATCTCTAATATGTGAAACTAACATACTATTAGGTATGAGATGTAGTGTACATTGTATATATACACACACAACAAATGACCTACAATATATTCTTTATTATAATTACTTATAGTAATACATGTAGTTTGATGACATTATTTTGTTTCCAAAGTACAATATTAAATAATCCGGCGGGAGAATCCCGCAGTACTGAACCTCTATCAGTTTTGAATTTCGTGTCGCCTTAAATGAAGGACAAAGTTCCCTTCAATTTTGCTATTAAATCGTTCTATTCCACATCATATGATTTAGCTTAAAGCTTTTACATGAACCATATTTGTGTCCACACATTTAACTTAGTATATTAATTAAAACTGAGTTTGTGGTGTCCCAGTTTTACCAGTGCACATTATTATGTAGCATTACACATGTATGATCGAAAACATTTGTCATTATATTCTTGTATTTGCATACAAGGCTGGTGTCCCATTCCATACTGTAAATGATACCTCTACTCCAACTATTACATTGTTAATAGCTCTGTCAGAAAAGGGATTATATAATTCACGTATCATGACACAAAGTTACACCAAGAAGTTCCATGGTCCAAATTGCACAGTCCATTGTCCCTAACTATGCGCTGTTTATGCTTACTTTGAAAAAGAAATGTAATCTTTACTTCAAGTTTTATAATATAGTTTCTTTTAATCCAACCCCAACATCACTGATATAGAAACCATATTTTTATGTATTGTCTTTTCAAATATGTGCATTGCCAATGATGTGCAACCTCAAATGATGTGCTACCCTAAAGGGCTCGATCTTCTTGCGAAGCTGTATGTTTAATTTGTGAACAAAATAAACGTGGGAATAAGCCTTGCGGGAGATTTTCATACAATGTAAACTTAGGCGTGAGCTTATTGATCGCCTGAATTGTAGCACTTATTGAACGCTTAATTGTGTTCAAATTATTATCTTCCATGTTCAATTTTGAACTTTAGCATTCAAGCCATTAACGCATTATTGAACAATTTTAACACACGTGTGAAAGTTGTGAGCACTTATATTAGAGCTTAGAATGCTATTGTTCAAACTTTCAAAACGTGTGTTAAAGTTGTTCAATAATGCGTTCTGTATTTGAATACCTGCGTTAATGGTTTGAACGTTAAAGTTCAAAATTGGACATGGAAGTTAACAAATTAAACATGAAAGTTAACAATTTGATCAAAAGTACGCGTTTAATAAGTGTTAAAATTTTGGTGTTCAATAAGTTAACACCTTAGTTTTCAGGGTATGACAAACTCCATAAAGGTTTATTTCCACAGCACGTGTTTTGACAGCGAAAACAACAGCCGAGAAATAGCCCTCGTGTTATTGAATGCCGCAATACTCACAGCACGTGTTAGTGGCGGTGATATCTGAACAACATTTCTTGCACGTGACACATATTAGAACCCTGGCTATTTCGACGCGTTATTCTGTCCACGCGTCGTCATGTCGCCGGCTTTGTGAATGCGTCAATACGGCGTTAGTAAAGTAAAACAATAATGTTTGTGACTTTGCATAATAAGCTGTGTTTGTTCAAAGAAAATACTCACGTTTGATTTTGTTTACGCTCAGTCTCTTGGTGACATAAAACAGTTTCAAATCGGGCATTTGTCTGTTTTTGACTTTTCGCATACAATTTAGTATGTGATTGTTTATATAGTTTAAAACATGACGCTTTGAAGCAACACGAATCTAATGTTTTCAAAGTCGCCATATTTGCCGTACTATTAAATCGAAATATTATTTTGGTTATTTAGGTGTCATATTTTGCATATATTAAAAACTCCATTCTATAATGCACAAGAAAAAGCCAAAAAAAAACAAAAAAACATACGAAAACACAATTTGAAAAGTCCGTTGATCCTGTTTTTTTTTGTAAGTTTTGAGTCTGCGCTTTAAAAATATCTAACTGATACATCTGAGGATATCTGATTATTGGTTGGTTCCTTGTTTTAGGATAATTCAGACAACTACACAGCGGCTGACATGATGACCATGGCACCAGACAGACCCTATCCAGTGACCTTGTACCAGGTTGATCACAAATTGAGGAGCTATGCTGCGATAAACATTGCACATATTCGGCAATCAGCTACTAATCATTCTGAAACAAAGGGAGACATCGTGGAATTCAGGGAAGTCTCACCCAAGTCACCGTCAGCACTTGTGAAATTACACCCACATGGAAGTGTTAACAAAGCAAAAGGGGCATATGGCTGTGGGCACCTAAAGCAGCACGGAAAAGCTCATACTGATGGAAAACTATTGAAATGCCCACTGTGCCTATTCAGCTGTAAACAGAGTGAAAACCTAAGGCAACATGCAAGAAGTCATACTGGTGAAAAACCGTTTAAATGCTCACGGTGTCCTTATAGCACTATAAGAAAAGGAAGCTTAAAGCAGCATAAAATAACTCATACTAGTGAAAAGCCATTCAAATGTCCACTATGCCCATTCAGCTGTAAATACAGTGGAAACCTAAGGCAACATGAAAGAACTCATACTGGTGAAAAAATATTCAAATGCTCAATATGCCCTTATAGCAGCATAACAAAAGCAAACTTAACTCAGCATGAAATGAATCATACTGGTGAAAAACCGTTCAAATGCTCACGGTGCCCGTTTAGCTGTGCAAGAAGTGGAAGCCTGAAACGACATGAACGCTATCATACTGGTGAAAAGCCATTCAAATGCTCAATATGCCCATTCAGCTGTAATCAAAGTGGACACCTAAAGGAACATGAAAGAACACATACGGGTGAAAAACCGTTCAAATGCCCACGGTGCCCTTATATCTGTACAAGAAGCAGTGACTTGAAACGACACGAACGCTCTCATGCTGGTGTGAAACGACATGAACGCTATCATACTGGTGAGAAGCCATTCAAATGCCCAATATGCCCTTATAGCAGCATAACAAAAGCGAGCTTTAGGCTGCATGAAATGAATCATACTGGTGAAAAGCCATTCAAATGCTCAATATGCCCATTCAGCTGTAATCAAAGTGGACACCTAAAGGAACATGAAAGAACACATACGGGTGAAAAACCGTTCAAATGCCCACGGTGCCCTTATAGCTGTACAAGAAGCAGAGACCTGAAACGACACGAACGCTCTCATGCTGGTGAGAAGTAGAAACCTAAAACGACATAAACGCTCTCATACTGGTGAGGCGCCATTCAAATTCTCAATATACCCATATAGCAGCATAACTAAAGAAAGATTAAATCAGCATGAAATGAGTCATACTGGTGAAAAGCCATTCAAATGTGAACTGTCCCCATCTCTGGAAACTGAAAAGTTTTGGGTTCAACTAAAAAAAATAAATATAGGAAAAACAGAAAAAAAATAAAATAAAAATGGGAGGTGGGTATTCCACTAGGGTGGTCGGTTATGGCACTACCCCAGCTATTCTAGCTGTGTTCCATTGTAAAAGTCTATTAAGTGTTTCTGTTTAGCAGAAGTGCACATTGTAGGCCTATGCTTGTACATCGAAAGTTTGCTGTAATTCTCAGCTTTCAATGGATGATTATGAAACTTGTTACACATGTTTATTATGATTGAAGGATATACCTGTGCTGTTTATGATACGAAGTATTATTGTTTGTATATCATTGCAAGTATAATTCTGGAAGTCTCCCCCAAGTTTGAATTGAACTGAATTTTATTCACCAATCAAATGAAAATGTATATACAAAAATATGGTATCAATTATAACAAAAAAAAAGAGCAAACAATATAATCTTCATGTCACGGAAAATACTGATTGACGGGAATGAAACCTCAGGGTTTACAGCCCTAGTTGCGATATCGGGGTTCAAATTTCTAGTAGATATGCTTTTAGTTTGGATTTTTGTTCCACTCTCGAGGTCCTGTAGTTTTTGTGGTATAATATGACAAGTTGGATTTATAGATGGATTGGTAGAGGTTCAAATTTTGGCTTCTAGTTTGGTGACGGTGTATATCTGATTTTCTCGTAAAGTAATTCTGGAAGCTTATTGGTAGTAGTTTTAATGCGCCATCAACAGACATGCGTACACATTTAATTTGAGTAGCTATAGAATTTTCAATTTCAAAGGATAATGGTAAGGTATGGTCTATCTTTTTAGACAAAGTTGTCACTCGCACTCATTTCTGTAACATGATTACCGAATTCAAATGAGTGATACATGTATTCCTCGAGAGAAGGTTACAATAAGACAAGCAAACGAATATCATCGAATATTATAGTATGTATAATGTTTTCTTATTTATTGATTTTTTTATGTAATTAATGATTCCGACATTTTGTGAAATTTTATTACAAGATATAATTTATGTGTGATTTCCAGCTTAGTTCCTCGTTAAAAAAAGACGACAAAAAACTTGAATTTGTTGACACGTTTGATATGATGTCCAGAAATAGCTAACTCGACATCGATTGATCGCTTTCGGGTATTTGTCTTAAAGTGAACGTAAAGGCTGCGACAACACACGCACTGTGTAAAAGAACTATATTAAAAGTATTATTTGGCAGCAACAAATATTTTTTGTGATTTTTCCCCTTCCAAAAAGAATTCCAAACACGGGAATTATTGACTGATGCAACAAGCGACTGGAATCGGCCATGTCAGTTTATTGATTAGCCTTGTGCCAATGAAAACGCTTGTATGGAGCACGTGATATTTTCCTGTGACGTAGGATCACTTTGTTTTTGGCATCGCTGTAGCACGAATTGTAATTGCGGAGGTGAAGAGCTCGGCTGTTTCAAGCGTGTTTTGACTGTTCCGTGTCTCCAGCAAGTGTTTACTGACTTGAAACGTTCCATGAACTACTCACTACTTCCGTCGACATCGGAGCGTTTTGGTTCAAACTAGTAACCCTGTCAACCTTCATTTGTCTCTTCGTCAGAACTTAAAGTCAGGCTAGCCTCCTCGTACGTCGCTATGTTTACATGCTTTCTACGCTTTCTAACTCCACGAAGTAGAGAGCTCCGAGGTGATACAACGTCACACTCTGATGTGAGATAGCCAGCATGGCGGCCGCCGGGGAACAATAATAAAACGGAGATAATTTCGTTCCTACTCGGTGCAAAAAAAATCCCCAAGAATATTTGTTGCTGCTATTTCAGTATTTCAATGTAGCTCTTTCTCACAGAGTGCATGTTGCCTCAGCCTTTACGTTCACTTTAATGATAGTGTACTTTGTTTTCTGTTTATTTAGTGATAGGCTCTTGCAACGGAACCAGTTATGTATTTTATGTAATTTCTCAGATATGACTGTAACAGTGTCAGCAAGGAGTTCTGAGAAATAAACAGTTCTAGTATCATCAGCGAAGAGAGTAATTTTAAGTACGTCGGTAGCTCTATTTGAGTCGTTTATGCACACAAGGAAGATATATGGTTCCAAGAATTGATCCTTATGAAGTAGTCCATAGTCTCGGATTATTCGTCCTCCTTGAAAATTGTAATACAGCAGAGCGCCCGGTTATGACCACATGATAATTATCCTTCCCTTTTTGGTAACCAGTATTTATAGTAGCAAGCTTCTGGGTGCTACAATTCCTTCAAAACGACATATGTGGATGGGTGGCTCGGTTGAGCTATATGGTGAGTCGGTCCGCGAAGTCAATATGCCTCAGTTTCGCACATTTTTCATGTGTTTAAACTACGGTTATGCTACATATGGAATATGTGACAAACATCGGCATGGTCGACCCATATTTTGAATGGCTTTTGTCAAGATTTTTCCAGGAAATAAATGAAATATGGCGTATTTGGGGTCATTTCAATAGATTTTCTAAAAAGTACGAGGACGTCCCGAGGGAAGAAAATTGATCCCGGGCTAAATTTGCATGACTGGCTTTTATGTTGAATCAATGGTATAAGCATTTCCATCAATAAAATATATACATGTACATGTGTAGGGGTTTTCTGCTGGTGGAGGGGGGTGGCAACTATGAAAGACGGAACGGCTATACCAAGGCTCTATTTCCAGCAGCGATGGGCCTGCTGCTGCTGTGGACTGCACCCTTTATGCAATGTCTTGTATACAGCAAAAATATACTATGATGTATGATACGCTCTGCTGAATTGTAATAAGCCATTTGCCTTGTCATTTCGCTCAAATACCCCAATTTTATATCAGTCTAATGTACACGTTCAGATCGTTCGAATATCGGGCAGAGTATTTAGACATTTTCAAGTGTAGCACGGAACAACTACACCGATAGCATATGTTGTCAAGCAGGACTTTACAGATTTACCTCCCCTTGGGCAGGGCGGTTATGACATCTAAAATGCATTATCTCGGTCACCAACACCAAATTAATTACTCAACATGATATTTTCCAACATAATCTCGTCGACAACATTAAATACTGTGAAGAGGTAACTATAATCTGCGTCTCAGCAATTATTTTGTAAAGATTCTGAGAGAATTTGCAATATTAACCAGACGGAGGAAAGTACAAATTTAGCATCAATTTGACCATAATTCTAGTTATTTTTACATATTCCGTGCCTGTCTGATATGATTTAGAAGCTAGAAAGTAAGATTATAATTCGGACAATTGCTGCGAAGCCATCGTCGTTGTTATTGCGATAACATTTGAGCTATTATCTCGAAAGGTCGATTTCAGATGGAAAAAAGAACATGAAAACAAAGATGTGGGGTTTCAACAGCTAGACAATTTGAGGAGCTGCAATTATAGACTACAGTTTATGACCTATTGGTCAGATAACTGCGAAACCAACTAATTGACTGTTTAAGAAATCCACAATGTTCTAGCTTAGAGAAAAGAATATTGTGATTCAGGATATGTCGGGCAGAGTATTTAGACTATGTCTATGAATGATAAAATACTGTAAATTTTAGATTCTTTTGTTGATGCGAGTATATCATACAAAGAACACGCAGCCGTGGAAGTAGAGTGGTTGACCCGAAAACCATATTGATTTTTTGAGATTACATCATTTGCCTCTAAAAATTTTATTATCATCGTGGCAGCAAGCTTCTCAAGTATTTTGCTAACACACGGTAAGATAGACATTGGCCTATAGTTCGACAGAATTGATTGGTCGTCAGATTTAAACATGGGTGTTCTCTAAGCAGATTTACAGACGTCAGGGACAATACCAGAGGAAACGGAAAGGTTCATAATTAAAGTAAGAGGTTCAGCGATATGATCAGAAACTAATTTCATATGTGACATCCGGATGTCATCTAAACCAGGTTCGGCTGATTTCATATCAGTATTGTAATTTTAAAAATTTCTGGGGTTGCTGCAGAGAAATGAAAATCAATTGGAACTCAAGTATCAAGATACGTTCTGAAATTGGAGTCAGTTTTAGGTATTTCGGAATCTAGGCTTGACGTTATTGTACTAAAATACTCACTGAATTTAGTGGTAATTGTTTCATTATCAGATATTTCTGACATGAAATATCTTCGGCATTTGGATTGTTTCTGTTCATCAGTTGGTTTATTGTTTTCCAAGTGCCCTTTTATCCTGGTTGATTTTATTATAAGAGACGGTACCGGTACGATAAGGCGGAATTTTGGCCTATACGTGCCGTGGTGCGGTTAAAATCGAAAAAATAAAATTAGAACACATATAAGGGAAGTGGGAAGAAGATCCGACATACTGACAGAGTCACATGACTTCACAGTATAGTCTTCCGGTTAACCTATTCTAAAACACATACCAAGAATCTAACGATTCGTGGTATGTGTTGTATCTCAGGTACGCTTTTATCGTACCTGTTCATGTGGCAACTTGGATGATATGACCATACGGCCCCTAGCACCGGCATAAGCGTTATTAGATACACACCTAGAGAGCGATGATGGAAATGCTCTGACAACTCGTATATTGGTAATTGGTGAGCTATTTCGCTGTGACAACCCGTACACTGGGGATTGGTGAGCTGTATCGTCGTCAGATGAAAATGGCTGCATTTAACACAAAAGACTAGTCTGTAAGGCCCGATGTCGACCCAGCATCAACTTCCCACAAATGTCAACATGTATCAAAGACCAAAAGGTCTGTACAGGTGGCGGGCCTCGGGGATGAAATGTTCACCAGCAGAATCTCGCTATTTTCAGGCGAAAATTACAACACATATAAGGGAAGTGGGAAGAAGTGCCGACATACTGACAGAGTCACATAATTTCACAGTATAGTCTTCCGGTTAACCTATTCTAAAGCACATACCAAGAATCTAACGATTCGTGATATGTGTTGTATCTCAGGTACGCTTTTATTGTACATGTTCATGTGAATTATATGACCACACGGCCCCTAGCACCGGCATAAGCGGTATTAGATAAAATCTAGAGAGCTATGATGGAAATGCTCTGACAACTGATGTTGGTAATTGGTGAGCTGTTTCGCTGTGACGACTCTTACTCTGGGGATTGGTGAACTGTATCGTCGTTAGATGAAAATGACGGAATTTAACATAAAAGACTAGTCTGTAAGGCCCGATGTCGACCTAGTATCAACTTCCCACAAATGCCAACATATATCAAAGACCTAAAGGTCTGTACAGGGGGCGGGCCTCGGGACGAAACGTCCACCAGCAGAATCTCGCCATATACAGGCAAAAATTACCACACATATAACTCATGGTGTCCTCACCATAAATGTGCTTTAATGTAACGACAATAGAAAATATATGTACACAATATGTACTAGCTCGATTGCGTTATCATTGTAGTCCTGTCATGAAATTGAATTCCCAACATATGTTATTTCGTGAAGAAGGGTCTAAATTGAGTCATTTAAACACTCATGTAGACACGAAGGACCGCTCGAACCAAAAAGATTTCCGAGCATTGGAGTTATGATGCCACCGCACATCACCAAGTTAATTGGCGTTTTGGTCCAAGGGATCCTTCTTGTCTAAATGTGCATTTAAATGACTCGAGTTAGACCCATTTCCCACGAAATAGCACATGCTGCGGATTTCAGTTTCATGTCATAACTACAAACATAACGCAAACGAGCTAGAACTTTCGTATATTGTGTACATATAAAATCTCTTGTCGTTACATTGAAACACAGTTATTGATAGGACCTAGGTTATAGGATAGGATTGATAGGTTTTTTTTTTTTTCGATTTCAACCACACCACGTATAGGCCAAAATCGCGCCTTATCGTACCATCTCCTTTCAAATCGAAGTGTTGCTTTAGGGATGTACGTATAGTGTAGTTTAATTTATTTCTGTATATTCTATATTGAATGTGGATAATTTCATCATGGCTGGCAGGGTGTAGTCGGTAGACTCTATAATTTTTTGCAAGGATAGATTTTTAAGATCGCAGGTATGATCTACGGTTTAATGTTCCCTTGTAAATTTGCGGTACGTGATACTATGTTTATCAGGTGTACAGCTGTAACTGGTTTTCAGAATATAGAAAACCGAGAAGTGGTCAGTGATGTCAGTTAGAAAGATACCGGATAACATATTTTCTTGGTGAAAGTTTATAAAGACGTTGTCAATAAGAGTTGCTGAACGGGGTCGGACTCCTGTCGGTTTATTAATTTGGGGAAAGAAATATGGGGATCTCATGGCTTCAAGAAATTCCTTGGTGCATCAGTTTTAAAAAGATGGATATTAAAATCGCCCATCCAAACACGTGTGTTTCTTTCGATATATTTTGATTTGATGGGAAATAGTAGATGACTATTGAATTTGTTTATATTTTTTCCAGGGGGTCGCTAAAATAAGACTACCAGGTAATTTGTATCTTGAAACATTAATTCCAGGAATTCTCCATTTTCGTCAACTTGTGAACGTTCGTCTCTTATTTTAGAAGATTTTATATTATTGTCAGCGTAAAAAAAAAATATCCATCTCCCTTTCTCTTTGTTCTCGAATATGGGAAGGGGGTGTAACCAGGTATGTCAAACAGATTTTCAGTCGTTGGCAAAATACATTGAAATGCTCCATATGCCCTTATTGTAGCGAAAGAAATGGAAGACTGAAGAAGCATGAAAGTAAAAACCCATACAATTATCCGCCGTGCGCCCTTGGCTATGCAACGAGAGGGCTTCGTCGCTTGTGAAGGAGCATGAAGAACTTATACCAGTGAAAAGCTCTTCAAATGCTCGCGGTGCCCATATTGCTGTGCAACAATTGGACTCCTGAAACGACATGAACGCTCCCATACTGATGAAAAACCATTCAAATGCTCAATACATGTATGTCCTTATTTAGCAATAGAAGCCTGAAGGAGCATGAACATTCTCATACTGGTAAAACACCATACAGATGTTCAGTGTCCAGAAAGGTTTACTTCACGGAGATCATGAAGAGACCCGAAAGAATCCACATGCATGGGGACCAATGCTCATGAAAGACAAGGTTGGGAACAGAAAACGAGAAATCATGTGTCTACATATAAATATACCAAACCGTCTCTCTGCAGGTGAACCTTTTATTTGAAAAACATTCAACGCAGATATCAACCACATTTACATGTACACATTAAATATTATTTCCATGCTGCGAAAACATCCTATACAGAGTACTTTGTCAATTATTAGCGTTTTACACGATGGATTTGCGATCGTAGCGAAGAATTACATTAACCAGAACCAGGCAAGTATTTCTATAACACGGATGATATGTTCTACAGGACTCGATGTTCTACGAAGTATCTATTAGGGAAAGGTAATAATTTGTTTACCATGATCGCGAATTCCGAGTTTACCATGATCGCATATTCCTTGTGTAAAACGCTAAAGTTGACAAAATAATATTAGCGGTTCAGCATATTTTGCCTGTATACATGTATCTTGTTTAAAACAAACTCACCTACGGATGTCATGGCAGTAAGTTTTCGCAGAACGATAGAATAATATGCAGCCTATTTGTTCACACAAGTGTGGGCGAAATCTGTGTAAAACAACAGCTGGAAATAGCCCTCGTGTTACTCAATGCTGCAGTACTCATGCACAGCACTCAGTACTCCGATGTGGTGACCGTGATCAGACAGACATTCTTGGCACGCGACACATACTAGATCCTGGCTATTTCCTCAAATTTTCCTCTCCACGCGTCATGTCGCCAGCTACATGTATGTAAATGCGCTAATACGGCGTTTGTAAAGTAAAAAATATTTTTCTAACTTTGCATGATAAGCTTGTTCAAAGAAAATACGGAAGTTTGAATTTGTTAATGCTCAGAGTCTAAAGTGACATAAAACAGCGTCGACAGTAGTATTAATTTGGGGTTTTGTCTGTTTTTGACTTATCGTATACATTTTAGGATGGATTTTGTTTAAATAGTCTAAAATATTAAACCTTGAACCAAAACGATTTTTTGTTATTTAGGTGTCATATTTTGCATATATTAAAAACTCCATGCTATGATGTATAAGAAAAAGTCAAAAATCAGATGGAAGCACAATTTCAAAAGTCAGTCTATGCTGTTTTATCTTACTTTTGTGTCTGAGCTTTAACAATATCTAACTGATATATCTGAGGATATTCGATTATTAGTTGATTCCTTGTTTTAGGATAATTCAGATAACTATACATCAAAGCTCACATTTCGTATAAACTACCACGTCAAAATTAGCTAATAGGAGCTATAAAACAAGTAAATATTGCCATTAAACATTATTTAAATGAAAAGAAAAAATGGTGATCCAGTGAGGTGCTAAGGCACTGTGCCATGTCATTTCATCTAAATTGTTGGTGAAAACTATACCTTAGACACATGGACAAAAAATATAGGCCTACCGTAATGATAGAATAAATCTGCTGTAAATTTTACAGTAATTTACTGTAGACTTTGTGTAATAAGTTGCCCGTAATTTACTTCAAAATGTACAGTGACTATTGAGAATTCACAGTAAATAACTGAAAAACTAAATTAAATTGTGTATTTGGCAATATTTAACTACATGTATATATACTGACAACTTGCCTGCACTAAAAAAACTGCCTGTAGACTGCTGTGAAATGGAAAGCAAAAGTTTGAAGGTTACATATGCATGTTTCGCTGATATTATTAATAGATTGCTGATCCATCATTCTTGGATCAATGATAAAGTAAAGGATATTTTTTTTTAATCGGAGCCAGTCCGATTTGCACCCAGTCAGGGGAGAACGTCATGTCCATTTATTAGTGATGATGCAGTTCAATTATCATAAATGGATGGATAGATGCAAATGATCCAAATCTCAGTCAAAAATGTTCACCGTCAAATTCAAATCTGACTCGTTTGCGGGCCATATGCATGAGCGGTCAAACAAGCCTTAAGTCATGCCGGCCTTTATATTGAATCTGTTTACCAGCACAATCTTAGTCAGCTCATTTATTGGCTCGAAAACATTCCGCTGAAGGAGTCTAATTTAATTGGTGTTGATTACTTGTTGTTGTTATATTATAGATCATATCGCAATCTGTAATAGGGGTTGCCACGCCTCCTCACTTTATATACACCTATCATAGTGTTTCTGGGTTTTAGTTTAACCAGTTATTGCACAGTCCGCGTTCCCGGTCTATGACAGGTCACACTTTTGCCATAAACCGGTAAGCGTTCGATCTGTTGTGGCGAGAAGACGAAAAAGAAGAAAAGAGATGGGATAGCCAAGTTGGCTACAGACTCCTAAATAATTTACACGTTCGACAGTATTAACACAATTGTACCTCGCTGATTCCCTAATTGGATTTAGACTTTCATCTTTCGGCAGGAAGTAGTTTATTTCAAGCGCTACAAGGTGACCAACTTCTTGTCAAACATTATCCGTCAAAATTTTAAGCTGTGCGCGCCTCTACACAAGAGGTCGCTATTTCGCTGTTTTCTCTGCCAGCTGAAATCAGTGCTCACGCCCTGCAAATAGTCCCCCGACGAGGCATGTTATCGAGCAGTGAATCGAAATAAAATTTGCAGCTGAATAGAACAAATACCATACTTGCCAGTGGTACCGAAGGCTTTCCATTAATGGTTGCAACGAAGGCGGAAAAAAATCGAGAAAATTTTGGTCTTTGGCAGAGATTACGTGTAGGGGTTAACGGATCGGGACTTTTTTTTATTTAGGAGCCTGTAGCCAGTTACATGTACATGCGCGCATCCTGCGACAAAAAATAGTGAAACCCGCGAATTATTAACTAAAAGAGGGAAATTACTAGTTGAAAAAAGTATCAGTGATTTTGCGGAAGAGGTAAGACTAGCCGTGTTAGAATGAGAGTTAAAATAAAAAAAACGGGGGAAGGGTACAGTGCGCTTTTGTTAACAAGGCCCATGCAGTGCAACAAGAATTCATCTTCGTCCGCCTAAAACTGATCTACATGAAGTTTCTCCTGTAGCTCAGCCAGTACCTGTGCTCTAGGTAGAACAAACATGCATTGTCTATAAAATGCACCGTGCTCCTTTGTCCCCATTGATTTTAGTCCAGTATAACGTGACACCAGGCTTTCTTTTTTAATAGGCTGTTGTTCACTGGTAGTCCCGTCGGCTTTCATTAATATGAAATAGGCAAAGCCTAGAAGCGAACGCAGATAGAAAATCTGCCTTCTCTTCTGGCTTTACCTATTACATATCAAGTTAGAAAATCCAAATGAAATTCCCAATATTATAATTTATACTCTGCGAATGCAGTGGAAAAAACAGATTTGGATGGGAATAATAATAATTTAATTTATTGCACAATACAATTTCAATTCAATTCATTCCTTTACGCCCAAACCACTCTCTGTGATATATGGGGGAAAATACATGGATAACTGCTCGAAACAGCCTTTAAACAAATATACAATTATCAAAGTAAAACACTTAACATGGAGTGTCAAGTAAACTTAATTACAATCAGCATAACCAAGTTTGTAGTTTAGATACTTTGTTGTATATGATAATAAATTGATATATTAACGTTGCTGCTGACAGTTCATCTATGAACTCTTTACCTATGGAATAAATATTCACAACTTGCGGAATAAATTATGCAAAAATATTAATTTCCACATATGGTATGATGGCCCTAACATTTTTCCATGGGTACCGTAGGTAGGGTAAACTATATATTTTCAGAAAGGTGAGTTGTCTCACCTTTATTATGGGATATAGAAAATTTCTGGTTTTAGGGTTGTCCAGCGGAGTACACCTATAAAAATAGTTCCAAATTGTTTATTCTTTCTCAGACCAAAATAGTTATCCTTCAGTGATTGACAGGCTTTGTAGGCCTATATATAGTCACTTAACATGTACTTAATCTCAAATCTGTATTAAATAATACTCTATTAATTGTTTTCTTTTGAGATATCAGATTAATACGCACTAAAGTATGGAAGCCTGCTATGGTCACTCTTCCAAAGATTGACCTCAGCTCAGAGAAATGCAGTTCAGGAGGCAACATGTACATGTGTAAAGAGCTGCCCTACCATAGCTCTTGGGGCTGTACATGTATCTATGCTGGGTTTAATTTCTGAAGAATGAAGAGGTCAAGCTAAAACTAGGTCATCACATGGACTGGTGTTAGGAATATATGTACATGTATGTAGTGAAATTAATGAATCAATTGAACTTAAACTTAGAAATAATACTATCTGACATGTCTGAGAACTGAATTATTCTGAGATGGATGCCTTGGCACTTGTGAATCTAATACGTTCATTCAGTGCCAGTACCGGGTGTATGTATAATAGTAGTACCACTACATACGGATCAGTTTGGTATTATGGCCAGTTTTTCGTGTGTTTTGGGGTTTTTTTTTCAAACAAATAGATACTATTTTGAATTGAAACTCTGGGAAAGAAATCTGCTGCTCAGGAAGCAGCTATATCTCCACTATTGCTACCAGTCAATCAATAGTCTCTGAAAATGATACTCGGGTGAGTCGGGTATGACAATCAGTGAAAAACTATTTTTCCTGTTAGCCATTAATTACAAAATACTAATTTACAAATGGAAGTACAATGTGCAATAAAATCTAGATTATGCAAAGAAAATTTCACTTGCGATGGATGGTATCTGGCCCAACCCTCAATCAAGCAATAGCATTTATCTTCTGAACCACCTTTCTATATATGCCCATGGGCCTAGTTACAATTCTTAAGCTTTGGGGGTTCATATAAATAAAAACTTATGATGGAAACCATTCTTGAATTGTTTGTTGTTGTGTTTCAAGTCGGGAGAAAAAAAAAACCACGCACAACTTACGAAGTTACATCGCCCACACGGGATGGTGATGCCATGCTTGGAAAACCCCTTTCATTTGTTGCATTTCATGAAGCTATCTATATATTTTTACAATCATTGATGCTTTGGTGATTCGTATAAATACAATCTGATGATGGAAACCTTTCTTGAACTCCCTTACGAAATTGCAGCATGGACTGCAGTGCAGCATGGGCTGCATTCATGCTGGGATCATGCTGGACTTGCAGCATATGCTGCAATCATGCTGGGTTTTCATGCTGGAATCACTTTGATAAAATACTAGTCATACTGCATTACAGTATATGCTGGAACCATGCTGGGTATCCATGCTGCAGTCATGCTGGAATAACTTTGATAAAATACTAGTCATACTGCATTGCAGTATATGCTGGAACCATGCTGGGTATCCATGCTGTGACCATGCTGGATTTACTCTGACAGAATTACTCTGCCTCGCAGCATGTACTGCAACCATGCTGCAAATGCAGGCTGGCGTTACACTGGATTCACTCAGACATAATCTGACCATGCTTCATGGTCATACTGCATTGCCAGCATGTGCTGCAACCATGCTGCTGTATGGCTGACCTACATGTAGCCGTCCCATGATATGAATGAACTATTGCCCCGGTTATTCTCTACCAATCAGAAATCAGGTCAGCTCACAAGTTTAGAGCCAGAATTCAAATCAGAATAACTACTAACCAGTACTTCGAACACGGTTGCCTGAAAAACATGGCTTGCAAGATTCTAGGGTGTGCCAAAGTACATAGACGAGAGCTATTTGCAATGTATTATCTTTATATTCTTATGTATAACCATGGAAGTACATGTACTTGGAAACTTGAAGGTGAGTGCAGTTACAGTTCCCTGCATGTACATAAACTTCATATTTGTCTGGAATATAAATCCCTTTGTTTCAATGGTCCATCTTGAAGTATTTATTGATGTCTGGATATGTGAAACATGGTATCAAGTACATGGATAGGAAAAAATATATTACAACCCAACATATTTACAAAATATGCCAGAAAACTAAAGTTAGCTTTACTATTTGTGCAGACAACAAATTCAATGGCTTCCACCACCTGTGTCCATGCAGTGGAGCTATAACATTGTACAAGTATCCCATGCTTGTAGGTTATAGTTACCATGCTGACACCATGTTGCAAAATCCCAGCATGGCTGCAGCATGCATGCCTCTGTATGGGCTATAGCTACCATACTGGAACCATGCTGTGAAATCCCAGCATGGATGCAGCATGCCCCCTGCCAGGCTTTAGCTACCATGCTGGAACCATGCTGCAGAATTCCAGCATGGATGCAGCATGGCCCGGCACAGCCTGTAACTATCATGCTGGAACCATACTGCACATGTGTAGCATGGATGCAGTATGATGGCAATGTACATTCTCAATACCATGCTGGAACCATGCTGGGAGAATTGCAGCATGGATGCAGCATGGCCCGGCACAGCCTGTAACTATCATGCTGGAACCATACTGCACATGTGCAGCATGGATGCAGTATGATGGCAATGTACATTCTCAACACCATGCTGGAAACATGCTGGGAGAATTGCAGCATGGATGCAGCATGGCCCGGCACAGCCTGTAACTATCATGCTGGAACCATACTGCACGTTTGCAGCATGGCTGCAGTATGATAGCAATATACATTGTCAATACCATACAGCAGCCATACTGGGAGAATTGCAGCATGGATGCAGCATGGCTCTGCACAGCCTGTACCTGTCATACTGGGACCATACTGCAAAAATGCAGCATGGGTGCAGCATGGTCATGTGCAGGCTGTAACTACCATGCTGCAGTGCAGCATGACCTTGGGCAAATTGAGGCTGTCATACTGTGATCATGCTGCTATATTCCAGCATGGATGCAGCATAATTTAAATAATTGAAACATGCTGGAACCATGCTGCAGCCAGGTTATATTCAATGGGAAATTCTCCAGCATGGTTGCAGCATGTACTGGCAGGATGCTGGGACCATGCTGCTATTCCATGCTGCGAACATACTGTAACTATGCTGGAAATATGCTGCAATTCGGTAAGGGCTTGTATGTTGTCTAGTCAGTAGGAAACAAAAACACAACACACGACGGCCGCAGCCGCCATTTTTGGAGTTTCCCCACACAATTGTCACATGACATGACGTTATTTGGCGATTCCCGATGTAATAAACTCTAAATCGAGGCTGAAAAGAATGTAGCCAGTGATTCATATATCACGGGGCCGTTAAGTGGTCAATTTTTCGCTATGAGGCCGAAACAACCAATCACAGGTGTGTTTAGATAAGGCTATCAAGAAGCCGCTGACAACGGCTTTCCGGCGCAAGTTTAAGAACATGAGCCGCTCACGCTGGATGAGCTTGTCAGTCTCATGCTCGATCCCCCTAATGATGTTGCTGCAATAGTGGCACGCTTCATATACAATGTGTTCCAACTGAGAAAATGCAAAAATTTAATTGTCCCTGTGTGATATTCTCTCTCAATTCTCTATTGTTCCGTGATGCTGCGCTTATAGACAGGATAAGGCACTCAACATTCTGCTATATTTACAGGTTACATGTAGGGCCTAGCCATGTTGGACTGGGTTTCGTATTGATCTATATCAAGTTCTTCACAGTCACAAGCTACTATGACGTTACATCACCTGAGTGACGTCCCTTTGCGCAGCGACAACGTCCTCTGACGAAACGATCGGGCCAGTCCCCTATCCTTTAACATAGCGGGGTGTAAATATTACTTAATTCAAGGACTATTTCAGTTGTGAAACATCGAGTTACGCTTTGATGGCCTTGGTAAAGGAGTATTATTGTGAGAGAAATAACATTGCGCTATCCCAAATATTATGGGGTTTCGCCAAATGACGTCAGTGCGCAAAGGGAGTTCACTCAGACGAAGTAATGTCATAACTCGAAACATGCGTATTGGAAGTCTATACTCTCTAAAACATCTTGAGTGAAATACATACCACTCAAGTATTTGAGTGAAATATTACACTCAAGTTTAGTGAAATTTGACTCAAGTAATTGAGTGAATGTTACTTCACTCTAACTTGAGTGATTTTGTCCACCACTTGAGCGATTTATTGACCCACTCAACTAGATAACTTGACATGGAAGTCGTGCCTAAAACACATCTAAATCATGACTAAACCCAGGACAGAATCGCATTCCAAAGCGTTCCAATGGCCCTGTGAAACCGGTATCTGTAATGTCGGTACCTTGATATATTCCCATGTATGGCTAAACTAAGACAATGAAAGAAACAATTTCCATGACCAGGGATATCAATAATGTTGCACTGAAATGCATCCATTAATTTCAGTTCAGATTGTTTTACGCTTTTTCTGGCATATAGAATGATCCCAAACATTGTTTGGTTGTGTCTTTACATAGTTGTGGTCTATTGTAAAAATATCAATGACAACTGAGAATGAGGAAGAAAATAACCGGATTACAAAAAGTAATTGAAAAAGATAAAATTAAAAATTTTATGTAAGGGGAGTAAATCCAATGTTTTATGTAGAGTTAATTCCCCTCGCTGTAAGTTTCACTTTCGGTTGGAGTTGCAATGCATGTTCAGTTTGAGTGAAATTGAATATTTATAAGCTAAAGGCAGTACGAGTGTTGCAGCATAAGGCAGTTGAACTACCAATAGTTAAATATTCCTAGGTTATGAAAGTAACGACAGTAGTAAAATAATGTCAACACTTATTTGTGCAGCAAATTTTAACAAACCTCTGCTGAAATCAACCCTTTCTTTGTTGAGCCGAAATATTGGAAAAGTTGCACTTCATGACCGCTGGTGTGTTGAATGACAGTCCGAAGCGTATGACGTTGGTGTTATGAATATTCTTTCTAATTCTAGCAGACGACAAGACTTTCCTGACTCGTACAAATTCAATTTAATTCAATATTTATTGTACTGAACACCCTAGACAGGGCAGAGTACATGTAGAACACGAAAGAAGCAGCATCAGCTTCGAACAATCAAATGTTCGCCCCGTACAAATGCAGGCAAGGTATGAACTTTATCGTAGACTCGTACCTTGCCATTGACTCGCACGGAGATCTGATTTCCGTTTGAGCAAGGGGAAGGTACGAGTCTAAACTTTACCGCTGATAGGGATTTCACAATGAATACTTGGAGGTTTTATTTGGAGTTATTGTTTAGTTTTCTTTACTGGACTGATTGATTCATAAAGAAATCACGTGTGCGTATGATTTCCAGATTTACAGAGAAAATCGTACCTCCCGTCATGCATCAAATCACAGAATTCAAGATGGAACCCACCATGAAACCGCAAGTTAGTCAATTCGGTAACAACATTTTCGATCGCTAAGGTAGTAAGGGTACAGGTCTCATTTGGACACACGCTCTATCTAAGAATGCGAACGTTTCGCGTTCGCATATAAAGACAAATCAAACTACCACCACCAACATATTAGCGGGAAAATGACCCAAATTGCAAAAAATACAGAATTTTTCTGCTCACTGACTCACCTTGATAATTTCAAATACCAATACATACTGCATACCCGCTAGCCCCACACCGCTGAACCGACACGGGTTCGAGCCAGGCTGGTCCATGTGTGAAAGTTTGTCAGTTACTTGCCGAAGGGCGGTGGTTCTCTCCGGGTACGGTACTCTGGCTTCCTTCACCAACCAAACTGACAGTCACCATATGAGTGAAACAAACTTGAGTGTTGACATTAAGCCAAAATTCCCTTCCTCCACATATATATCACATTTCGCAATATAGCTACAAAAGAAAGGACTTTGACCCTTATCCTTATGCGTATATGACGTGGTCACAAAACTCCTCGCATAGTACGCAAGGTTTGAGGGACATCCCTTGCGCACAAAGGGGCCTTCTGGAATTATTGGTGTGTGGCGAAAGATAGCGCAGTGTTTTTCATGATATATTGGTGAGAAATACAACGGTTATTGAGCAATTGTGAATGAATGTGTGAAGGAAAAGACGCCAAGCGAAAGCCTTGGCGTCTTATCTCGGTAGTTGAAAGTGAAACGAAATCACAAGAAACGTTTACAAAAATACTTACTTCCAAACCCCTTACACTCCCCTGAGTACCGGTAGGTCCTTTCCGTTCTATGATCACCTAACTATGAGTTAATGGTGTCATTGGGGTGTTTATATGCCTTGTGTACAAGAACGGAAACATTTTATCAACAATTTTTTCGGCCTCTTCGATTTTCGATCCATACCATGTTTGTGAAATGCGCATGTGTCGAGAAAACAACATCCGGTTAAAATCGCACATGGCTAGACGTGGTGGGCGTGAGGTAACTGGTCATGTGCGTTTTTCGGAGGAACCGATTTACGTTGTCGACGAATTCATTCGCTGTATCAACCAAGGTAGTGGAATACGTACAAATTGGTTGATATACATGAAGTGAAGGAAGTCATCAACAAAGAGAATCCAAGGCGAGTATTTGGTCGATTTTTGGAGTAGTCATACAGTCGTAATTGACTGGCTATTACAGCGTGTTCTGGAGTAGCATTTTACGAATACAACTCATGTGAGTAAGCAAGGATGTCTCTCATGGTTATAACTTATCGGAAATTAAAATCTGCATTCAGTATAGATGTTTTCGGGTCACTCTATCGGTTCTTTGTCTTTTTCTGTCTAATTCATATAGAGGGCACCACTGTCATTGTTAAATGTTACAGGGTGTAGGCAGCACTTTTCCGTCCAGCCTTGTGGCAACAGAGCACATGATTCTACAAATTCGAAAAAAAATAATTGTGTCGCACTTATTGTCTGTCTTTACCGTTACTGAGTTATAGCAGTTAGGTTATTTATGATTGTTACCAAACAAAACCGCAAGAAATCTGAAAGTGTATATCAAGACAAATTCATCATCAAAGACACACTAATCCAATTCAGCCGGCCTCATGCTGGCATAATCTGTCTTTACCGTTATCCAAACTTGTCATTACCGGCCCCGTTGTGCACACCGCGGTTCATGGTAAGAATAGGCCCCAGCTCCTCAGACAGTTGTCGTAAGAGGCGACTAAGTGATGCACCAGTGAGGTTCCCGGGTGTGAAGAGAAATAGGACGCAACGTCGTGATATGACTGAAATATAGTTGAAAGCGACATTAAATTATATTCACTCACTCACCCTTGTCTTTACCGTTATAAAATGCCATAACGGTAAAGACAGGAAGGAATATAACGGTCAGGAAAAAAACAGATTCTTGACCAACTAACACAGTTTTTGAGAAAATTGAAGGTATATTCTGATTATTAATTTTCTTGGAACTTAAAAAACACCAAAAGAATGTTTAGCAAAAGGCAGCTTGACTTTCATTAAAAAACTAAAATTAACTGGTTAAAAGAAAGTGGTCTTGAACTCAATTTCTTTACCATTACAAATATGTCTTTTCCGTTCTGTCTTCACCGTCACCTGAAAATAACATGGGCGAGAATGGGAGAACACTTTTTTAGCCATTTTCGGGGGGTTAAATACAGTGACTAGCTTGGTTGATAGGAAAACAGTCTTTGTGGCTTGCAAGGCCTTGAATAATTCCATTTTTGGTAGCCAAACTGCACAAATTAAATTTTAGATTTGTCTTTACCGTTACTTGTACATTTTCGTGAAAATCACCCTTATACGGGTTAAGCCCGATTGACATTCCCATTGAGTAAAACTTCATATCAAATAAATATATTTGTTCACGTTTTCTTATTTCAATATCTTCCTCGTATGGAGATCGACAAGTGGGTTAATTTCAGCACTACGCTATCTGGTCAAAACAATGTCAACAAGACGGGCTTTATCTACATATTGTAAGTGTCCTCCTCCTCCTCCTCCTCATCATCATCATCATCGATAGATTTAATGGATGACATTTCAAGATTTTGAATGACCCTCATTCCCATCTACTTCTTCATGTTTCCACAGTTCCTGTATCACGCTATTCCACGAAGACGGAAAATGGAAGATTTATCAATAAAAGTGGAACCTGATGATCAAGATACCGGTTTAAGGATACAGGATGAGTTTTTCAGCTATTCAAAAGGAAATCAGCTCACAAAAACAGAGGCAGAGACCCAGTGCGAAATGAAAACTGAAATTGCTACCACGCTGACAGAAGGGATAAGCATGGAAGTCAAAACTAGATCCAAAATGGAACTAGCTACCATGCTTGACGTGGTTGGACTTCAAACCATTGATTCCCATATTGAAACTAAACCATTTAACCAAGTAAGTTGTGATTTGACATACTTTTGCGTCAAGAAAAATATTGAAAAGATGCATGTAGATGTATATACTTCAAATTACTCGTGGTAAAAAAATTTGTTTTAACTGTGTAATCCCATACATGCATGTTTCACAATGTAGAATAATACATGTATGAGATGATTCGTCACCATGATCCCTAGAAAAATCTTGTGAACAAAGGAGTAGATAGGATAGCATACACTGTAAACTTAGGAGTTAACTTATTGAACAACTGAATTGTATAACTTATTGAACGCGTAATTGTGTTCAAATTATGAACTTCCATGTTTTATTTTGAGCTTAAGTATTCAAACCATCGACACCGGTATTCAAATGCAGAAGCTATTCCGTTCACAAGTCATGTAATAGTTATTTCATACGATGGAATAAGTGAAAAAAAACCCCAAATATTTGGATTAATTTCTCGACTTTTCTTTGTCAATGAGTCAGATATACAGTTCAGATGACTACCATTTTTTTCTATGAGAAAACCTGTGCAATACCTGTAATTTGAAGTAATATTTGTTTTAATTTGTGAAAAAATAGAAAAGTTATGAATGTTTACGTGAAATTGATGATTTTGTGTGTCAAACTAATGCCATTTGAATGCCCTGAAACCAATCGCACACACCTGTACGTTGACAACCGGTCAGAAAATGTGCGCATGGGCCTCATCTACAAACTAGAAAAGTTGTAGGTATGCAGGGAAAGACGGTAACCAAAACCGTCCTTTTCATATCTGATCAACAGACTAACATTAGCAGAGGGAGTTTTTTTTTATCAACTGTAAACTTAGGTGTTAACTTATTGAACGCGTAATTGTTTTCAGATTATTAACTTCCATGTTCAATTTTGAACTTTAGCATTCAAACCATTAACGCAGGTATTCAAATGCAGAAGTTGTTCAACAAGGCGTTCTGCATTTCAATGTCTGCGTTTTGGATGTTAAAGTTCAAAATTGAACATGGAAGTTAACAGTTTGAACATGAAAGTTAACAGTTTGAACACAGTTACGCGTTCAGAAAGTGTTACAATTTAGGCGTTCAATGAGTTAACACCTAATTATACAGTGTATGAAGAACTCTTCTCAAGGCTTATTTCCACGGCACGTGTTTTGACAGTGAAACAACAGCTGAAAAATAGCCCTCGTGTTATTCAGTGCCGCAGTACTCACAGCATGTGTTACTTACGGTGACATCAGAATGTCATTTCTGGCACGCGACACATATTAGAACCCCGGTTATTTCGACGCGTTTTTCTGTCAACACGTCATGTCGCCTGCTATGTAAATGTGCAAATACGGTGTTAAAGTCTGTCCATTTTAATTAGTCGTCTACTTTGGAGCTTGTCAATAATCAGCAGTTAACTCTGCATTAATTTTCTTTTTTTGCACCTTGTTGAACAAACAAAACTCTACAAAATGGCTACCATTTCTCTGTGATATCGATAACATATCACGCTTGAAATAACTTTGTAATTCTCTTCATATAAAACTACAGTACTGTTGTTGTTTTGTTTTTTTTTGTACCGGGACTCAATTACATAGGAAGACGTCATAAGGTATTCGTGTTGTCTAGCACAAAGGTCAACAATGCCGTTTACGGTCACAGAGGTGTGTGCAGTTTATCATTCAGCAATTTCTCTGAGCATGGGATATTAGCAACACACCCACGGACCGCCTGTTATTACTTTATAGGGCATCAGTGGCCTTTGTGTCAGTAAGCATGAACACATTATGACGTCTCCCTATGTAATTGAGGCCTGGTAAATGAAACGACGGTACTGGAGTTTTATATGGAGATAATTGAAAAGTTGTTTCAAGCGTGATATATTATCAATATCACGGAGAAATGGTAGTCATTTTGTAGAGTTCAGTTTGTTCTACAAGCTGCAACAAGGAAAATTCATGCGCGGTTAAATACTGATTTTTGACAAGCTCCAAAGTAGACGACTAATTAAAATGGACAGACTTCAGTAGGCCTAAAGTCAAAAATTGATTTTTGTAACTTCGCATAATAAGCTGTGTTTTGTTCAAAGAAAATACCAAGTTTGCTTTTATCAACGCTCACAGTCGGAAGTGACATGAAGCAGCGTTGACTGAAGTTTTAATTTGGGCTTTGTCTGTTTTTATCTCGCCTTGCAAAGTCAAGTGGAGATATTGTGAGGTGGAAAAGAGTAAGCTTACTACCCCTGAGGCCCCAGTATTAACATCCCTATGGTAGAGTTTTTCGTTTAGCTGAAGTGCACATGCACATCTGTACATAGAAAGTTTGCTGCTGTTGTCAGCTATCGACGAAGCTTGGTATACATTTTTCTTGAGATTAGAGGATGTACCTGTGCTATTTTGAGATGAATTATTATTTTTTGTCCAAATTATGGCGAATGATAGAAGTTTTGGTCTTGCAGAATTGTGCATGTAGGCCTTCTACTTGTACACAGGTACATGTACATGGAAAGTCTGCTGGAGTTGTCAGCTCTCAATGGGTGATTATGAACCTTGGTACATGTACATGGAAAGTCTGCTGGAGTTGTCAGCTCTCAATGGATGATTATGAACCTTGGTACATGTACATGGAAAGTGCTGGAGTTGTCAGCTCTCAATGGATGATTATGAACCTTGGTACATGTACATGGAAAGTCTGCTGGAGTTGTCAGCTCTCAATGGATGATTATGAACCTTGGTACATGTACATGGAAAGTCTGCTGGAGTTGTCAGCTCTCAATGGATGATTATGAACCTTGGTACATGTACACATGATTCTTATGATTGGATGATGCACATGTGCTATTTATGAGGTGAAACAAAATATTAATTTGTGTTCAAATTATTAGGTTTTTTGTTGGACAAAAATGTACTCTAAAGTCAGATATAGTTGGATGATTAGGAAACTTGGTATACATATTTCATATGAATAGAGGATGTCCGTGTGCTATTTAGAAGATGAAATATTGATTTTTGTTCAAATGGTGAGTGTTTCTTCTGCCAATGATAATGTACATACATGTATACCTGTACATGGAAAGTCTGCTGAAGCTGTCGATTTGACACGCAAGTCCAATGTGATTCGAGGATGTGCATGTGCTATTTTTGAAATATTTCATTAAATATGAATTGTTCTAATCATCGCAGTTTAGACTTCGTACGTTTCCATTGATAAGGTATTTGTTGGGCAATAATTTACAGGTAGATCGTATACAACTTGGACATGTTTCATGTTTTCCTTGGTCAGACCTATCAAGAAATAATGTCACACGGGGCTGACCTATCCATCAGTAATCCCAAACGGGACTAAACTATCCAGCAGTAATCCCAGACCGGACTGGCCTATCCAGAAGTAATATCGCACTGGACTTCCCATGCAGCAGTAATCCCACACGGGACTCGCCTATCCAGCAGTAATCCCACACGGGACTGACCTATCCAGAAGTAATATCGCACTGGACTTCCCATGCAGCAGTAATCCCACACGGCACTGACCTATCCAACCATAATCCTACATGGGACTAATTTATCCCGCTGTAATCCCACTCCCGGCTAGTCTATCCTACAATAATCCCACTTGACACTGGCCTCCCCACCAGTAACCCCACACAGGATTGCCGTATGCAGCAGTAATCCCACGCTGGACTGATTAGGCAGCAGTAATCCAACACGGACTGGCATATCCAGCAGTAATCCCATAGAAGACTCACATACATGTATGCAGAGTTTCAATTAACGCAGTTTGAACTTTGTACATTTCACTTGATAAGGATTTTATCAGGCAAAAATTTACATGTACAGCTGCATACATGTATATGTTTTCAGCACTGCTGCCCCTTCGGCGGGAGACTCCAAACGGTGAGATGTTGGGGTTTTCAGTACGCTTGTTGACATTTTAGGATGGATTTGTTTATATAGACCAAACTATGACAACTTGAACCAAAACGAATCTAATGTTTTCAAAGTCGCAATATCTGCCGTGCTATTACATTGAAATATTGTTTCGGTTATGTAGGTGTCATATTTTGCAAATATTAAAAACCCCATGTTATAATGTATAACAAAAAGACCCCTCCCCCCCAAAAAAAACAGACGAAAACACAATTTCAAAAGTCAGTCCATGCTGTTTTACGTCACTTTTGAGTCTGGGCTTTAAGAATATCTAAATAAGATATCTGATTATTGGATGTTTTCCTGTTTTAGGATAATTCAGACAACTATACAGCGGCTGACAAGATGATCATGGCACCAGAGAGACCTTATCCAGTGACCTTGTACCAGGTTGATCACAAAGTGCGGAGCAATGCTGCGATAAACATTGCACATTTTCGGGAATCAGCCACAGATCAATCTGAGACAGAGAGGGACATCGTAAAACCCAGAAAAAATTCTCCCAAATCACCGTTAACACTTGTTAAACTACACCCGCATGATAGTGGCAACAAAGGAAAAGAGGCATATTGCTGTGGGCAACTAAAGAAGCATGAAATAATTCCTACTGAAAAGCCATCCAAATGTTCACCTTGCCCATTCAGCTGTAAACAGAGTGGAAACCTAAGGCAACATGAAAGAACTCACACGGCTGAAGAACCATACAAATGCTCAATGTGCCCGTTTCGCTCTACAATAAGTGAAAACCTGAAACGACATGAACTTTGTCACACTGGTGAGAAGCCATATAAATGTCCACTGTGCCCACTCAGCTGTAAACAGGCTGGACAGCTAAAGCAGCATGAAATAAATCATACTGGTGAAAAGCCATTCAAATGCTCAATATGCCCATATAGCACTTTAAAAAATGGAAACCTAAGGCGACATGAAATAACCCATACTGGTGAAAAAACATTCAAATGCTCAATATGCCCATATAGCACAATAACAAATGGAAACCTAAAGCAGCATGAAAGAACTCATACTGGTGAAAAACCATTCAAATGCTCACTGTGCCCGTATAGCGGTAAAAGAAGTGGACACCTAAGGCGACATGAAAGAACTCATACTGGTGAAAAACCATTCAAATGCTCAATATGCCCATATAGCACTATAACAAATGTAAATCTAAGGCGACATGAAAGAACTCATACTGGTGAAAAACCATTCAAATGCTCAATATGCTCATATAGCACTATAACAAATGGAAACCTAAAGCAGCATGAAAGAACTCACACATGTGAAAAGCCGTTCAAGTGTCCACTGTGCCCATTCAGCTGTAAACAAACTGGATACCTAAGGCAACATGAAAAAACTCATACTGTTGAAAAACCGTTTAAATGCTGACTGTACCAGTATAGCTGTACAAGAAGTGGAAACCTGAAACGACATAAACGCACTCAAACATGATAAAAAGCTAAATATGTCCTTATAGTAGAATAACTGGAAGCCCGAAGGAGCATGCAATAACTCACGCTATTGATGTCAAAATTTAACGATTTATTTTTTTTGTTTAGCAGCAGTGCACATGTAGGCCTATACCTGTACATCGAAAGTTTGCTGCAATTGTCAGCTTTCAATGGATGATAATGACACTTGGTACAAATGTTGCTCAAGTTATGTTATTCTAGAAGTCTCACCCGAGTCACCGTTAGCACAAGTTAAATCACACCCACATGAACGTGGCAGCAAAGCAAAAAGGACATATTCCTGTGTAAGCAGCTACTGTGCCAAGATTCATGAAACAATGCATACTGGAGATGTACATGTACCATACACACGCTTATATTTTCCCTATATCTCTTTATCACGTAAAGCATCACGAAAGAACTCGTGCTGGTGAAAAGCTAGATAAATGTCCACTGTGCCCATTTAGCTGTAATCAGAGTGGACACCTAAGGCAACATGAAATAATCGGTACTGATGAGAAGCCATTGAACTTCTCATTATGTCAATATAGCAGTATAACAAATGGAAGCCTTAAGCAACATGAACTAACTCATACTGGTAAAAAACATTCAAGTGCTCAATATGCCCTTATTGCAGCAAAGGAAATGAAAGCCTGGAGGAGCATCAAAGAACTGATACTGGTGAAAAGCCATACAAATGTCCACTGTGCTTCCTTAGCTATTCAAAGAAAGGGCTTCGGAAGGAGCAGATACAGACTAGTGGAAAATGAATAGCGATCAATGCTCATGAACAACAAATTTGAGAACAGAAAACGAGAAATCGTGTGTCTACATATACGTGTTCGAATCTGTCTCTTTGCAGGTGAACCTGTTTGTTGAAAAACATTCAACGCAGATATCATCCACATTGATGTGTACACATTGAATATTATTTCCGTTCTGAGAAACATCCTGCACAGAGTACCTTGTCAATTGTTAGCGTTTTACAGGATGGGTTTGCGATCGTAGCAAAGAATTGCTTACATTAACCCTATCTGTCCTGGGCTTTTTCGGACCTCTCCTGGCCTGGGTGGGGGGAGGGGGGGTATGGCCCATAATTAATTTTTTACGTCATGAGCTAGGGGTTGAAACTTGCCACACCATACCATTGGATCATGCTCTACCAGAAAATGTGAAGAAAATCCAAGACGGCTGCTTTGATGACGTAACAGTGACGTCATTTTCGAAACGGCATTTTTGGTCGATTTTTCGATCAGATTTTCCGAAATTTTTATTTATGCAATTTCGCCGCAAAAAAAAACTGCATGATAAATTAGCAAAACTCACTGTTTTGGTACCCCACGTGGCCGCCATTTTGAATTTACCTATGATCCACTACTCGAGGGGTATGCAAATAAGCCAGAAATGACCCCAATATGATAAATTATTGTCATGGTAGTGTAGTCTATTATTATACATTGTGGATGTTTCTAGAATCTAGGGCTGACGCAAGCTTGTTGACGCACTATTATGTGGGTCAATCACTTCGAGCTTTCTGGAATACTATTGCAAATTGTATCTAGGTCAGATGATGCAGTAATAATGTGTATTCTAGAGGCTTCTTGATTGGTAGAATGGTCTGGAATGCCTCATAGAGTACAACTAGCGCATCACTCAGTCATTTGGCGAGGTATTGCCTTGGGTTCAACAGGAGCTCCGGAAAAATTCCATCAAGGCCTGGCGCCTTCCCCACTTTAAGGCATTTTGCCGCTCCCAATACCTCCTCCATAGTGATAGCTATGTCCAGGAATGTCTCGCCTGTGTGCTGGTTAAATGCGAAGCGAGTACCACGAAGGAGACAGAAAAAGTTACGTCATCTACAGATTAACTGGCAGCATGTGGACAATAATTTGAATTTATCTACCCATCTATTATCCCGCTCAGAGGAAGTTAATTGATCTGCAGATTTAATCAGTAGTAAAACCAGTGACACACTGTTAATGTTGAAGTCGCCGATAAATGAGTATGAACAATAAACAAATCACAAGCAAGTTCTGAAACCTCAGAATGCGTACTGTTGTCGTGAAGAATTTGTGAAAAAAAACAGAAAAACAGTATTTGGATGAGATCATCTTTAGAAACATTTCTCAACTGTGTAAATATTTGGTATGGTAACGCACACAAGATCTCATATTTGAAAAAATATGTTACCGCTGTCTTTACGGGGACATAAAATGGGTTCCCACAATCACTTGTTTGAAGTAAGTTATCCGCAAAAGTTGTTTGATCAAGTCATCTTGGCATATCCATATTTAATTACGTAAAGCATTCTGTCAAACCTGGACACTCTAATGTAGAAACAAATAGGAAGTCATTAAGTACAAGTAGTCCTAAAATGCTATTTGAAACAAATTTGAAATATCCCTTTGTCAAAAGTGAAATCTTGTTTACCGGTAACGATAGCTGGTAAATTTCACAAACCCCTTTAAACATCTTTTATTCAACTACTATTACAGATCTCAGGTTTTCGTCAAAACAGCCTGAATGATATATACGACGGGTATGTGATTTTCAGCTCGCCAATATAATTGGATAATTCCCATCTATATTCAAACTTTCTCATCCACACTTTTCCGGTTAAGTATCGGACCGTTTCAATAGGCCTACAAGTATGCAGTTTAATATCGTAGCGCGGTTACTGAACATCGAACTTATTGAGGACAAACTGTTTTTGGTGTCGGCATAGGTGATGTCGGCTGTCACAACAACATTCAGGCTACTCATTTTCGTGTAATAGATACCGGTAGTGTTTCTCGTTTTCAATAGTTTATGTTATATGTGAATAAATTCCACGTATATCAGTATTTCTATCTAAACCATCACGGACTGGACATGTCTGCTGATAACACAATCGAAGTATTTCAACGAGACGGAAACAATTAAATGCTACGGGAGGTAAAACTCTCGGAGCGATAGGAAAACAGAGGGGTGTGTAGTGATTCCAATAGTAACCATTCTAATTGTCTGCTCCATAAACTATATCCTGACTCCGTTGTATGTGGAGGAACAGCCATTTCCTCTCATGGTACATGTATAGTGGACTTTTAGCCAAATCACTTTTCGTCCGTGGTCCGTTGTCCGTCAGTCCGTCCGTCCGTCAGTCCGTAAACAATTCTTGTTATCGCGATTTCGAAAATCCAATATGGCCACCAGGCGGCCATCTTGGATTTCCACATGAAATCTTGTTATCGCGATTTCTCAGGAATCTTTCTCAAATTTGGTACACAGGTTGCCCATGGGGTCTAGTTGTGGAAGAAACCTTTTTGGTCCAATTCGAAAATCCAATATGGCCACCAGGCAGCCATCTTGGATTTCCCTTTGAAACCTTGTTATCTTTGATTTCTCAGGAACTACTGCATGGATCTTGCTCAAATTTCGACACGGGTTCCCCTTGGGATCTAGTTGTGCAAGATACCTTTCCTGGTACAATTTGAAAATTCGGGTAGGCCACCAGGCAGCCATCTTGGATTTCCACCATGAACCCTTGTTATCGCGATTTCTCAGGAACTACTGCATGGATCTTTCTAAACTTTAAAAAGGTTCCCCTTGGGATATAGTTGTGCAAGATACCACTTCTGGTCCGATTCGAAAATCCAATATGGCCACCAGGCAGCCATCTTGGATTTCCCCATGAAACTTTATTATCGTCATTTCTCAGGAAGTACTGCATGGATCTTGCTCAAATTTCGTACACATGTTCCCCTTGTGATCTAGTTGTGCAAGATACCTTTCCTGGTACAATTTGAAAATCCAGTATGGCCACCAGGCAGCCATCTTGGATTTCCCCATGAAACTTTATTGTCATTTCTCAGGAACTACTGCATGGATCGTTCTCAATTTTGGTACACAGGTTCCTCTTGGGATCTCAATATGCAAGATGCCTTTTTCGGTCCGAATTGAAAATCCAATATGGTCACCAGGCAGCCATCTTAGACTTCCCCATGAATTTTTTTATCATGTTTTCTCATGAAGTACTGCCTGGATCTTTCTCAAATTTGATACACAGGTTCAATTGTGCAAGATACCTTTTCTGGACCGATTCCAAAATCCAATATGTCAATCAGTCGGTCATCTTGGATATCCTCATGAAACTTTGTTATTGCGATTTCTCGGGAACTACTGCATGGATCTTTGTTAAATTTGATACACAGTTTAACCTTGTCTATTTGTGCAAGATACCCTTTCTGGCCGGATTCGGAAATTCAATATGGCCAACAGGCGGCCATCTTGCATTTTCCCATGCAAAATTGTTATCGTGATAGCTCAGGAAGTACTTCATGGATCTTTCTGAAATTTTGTACACAGGTTCCCCTTATGGTCTAGTTGTGCAAGAATCCGAATCCAAAATCCAATATGGCCAGAAGGCGGCCATCTAGAATTTCCCTTGAAACATTGTTACCGTGAATTTACAGGAAATATTTCATTGATCTTTCTGAAATTTGGTGCACAGGTCCGTCGCCGGCGGGTCGGCTACATGAAGGGACGTGAATCTTGTGACTCAACGTCACAACTCGACAACTGTGGACTACTGCATGTTTCGATCCAAGAGAGATAATCAGGATTCAGGTACTTTCGAAGTTTCAACATTACTGCGAGGACCAGATCTCTTCAGTATTAAGTAGTGTACCATCTTACTATTTTCGAGCACGGTGTCTTAAAAGAGTTATCTCAAAATAGTCTGATAAACAGAACAGAATTAGCATTCGTTCTTAATTATAAAATCTTAAGTATGTTTCATAGCTCATGCCAAAGTGTCAAAGAGATTGGTCTTCGCTTCCAGTACCCAATGATGACACGTGCAAAACAATAAATTAAAAAATAAAAATACTACGAAACAAAGGCGAAGAATCCTTCGTACATGTACATTCACTTCCAGACTAACTTTGCTCATTTCTCTTGTATTATAACAACCGACATAAGTACAGTTTCTAGAAATTTTGAAACTCCTGAAACTGGTGTTTTTCAGTGGCCTTTTCTGATCCTTTTCGCTCAGATTCGAAATTCTGTAAACAAAATTACAAATCAATCGTTTGTTCTTAGTAACAATGGACAAAAAGATCCTCTAGTCATTAGCTTACAATTATCGGACAATGATGGGCGCCAAGATCCTTCAGGATCTCTCGTTCTGTTTAGCATGGAGTTCAACCTCCGGATCGATGATTTTAGCGTTGTGACTCACAGCTAACGTCAGTTGGACACAAATCCATGAACTTTGAGGCCGTGACAGAGGTGACACCCAATAAAGATTCGTCTGAAGTCGAGAGAAGATATCTGTGCTATTTTCTGTTTATACTTCTTTGAAACCTACACTCTCTTCCACATGGAACATTCTGAGTCGCATCTCTGCAGTAAAAATACGCAACAAATGCCACGTTCTGGTAGCATCTAGTTGGCATGGAAACTAGGAACAAGAATTATAATTAATGATTCTTCTTTTCTACCCTACCAGTGTCACAAAATCCAGTGATATTTATTTATCTTAGTCAGACTTGTTTCGTAATAACTGCAAATCACACATAGCCAACATTTCGTATAAACTGCAATGTTTGGCCCAGAGTACACGCCAACATAGCTAACTTGGGAGCTAAATATTCGTTAAATGGAAAAAAGCTGGTGATCCAGCGAGATGCTAAGGCACCATGCCATGTAATTTCTTTTAAATCGTTGATGAAAGCTATTCCTTATATACATGGACACAGATATAGACCTATCCAAATGATAGAATAAATCTGCTGTAAATTGTACAATAATTTGCCTTAGATTTTGTGTAAAAATTGACCGTAATTTACTGTAAAATGTGCATTGCCTAATATGAGTTTACAGTAATCAACTATGAAATTAAATGGAATAGTGTATTTCCCAGTTAAAGGGAGCGTAAACTCTGCGGTAAAACACCGCGGGAATTATACAAGAGTCCCGATAAATTAAAAAATCGTGACAAATTATTTTTCTCATTTTTTTCAATGAATGAGACAGACGCAAACATAGAAAATACCGTGATTTGGAATTTCTTGGGGGCGCCGCCATGTTTGTTTTGGGCAGGATTTTTATTCAGTGGGAAAGCGTAAAATTCAGTTGTGCCGATAATCTACGGCGGCATCGGACATTCTCTGTGTCGAGATAACATGGGCGCATATGGTAGTTTTCATGCACTCCTCCGTTCTCCGACTAACAGAGGCAATGTTATCGATTAGCTTTGATGTAGAATACAGCCTGTTTCTAGCAGATATTCTACGATGCCGGGCTGCTCTGCATTTGGCTGTCACAATGTACCAGGTAATCCCGACACGTCGCACTATCATCCTCGTTCATGTTTGTAAGCTACGGTCTCGAATACTGCACCTATGCCAATTGACGCGTTTTTACCTCCAGAGGCAGAAGAACTATAGTATCCACTGACGTCACGATTCTTCAAACATGGAGGTCTCTATGTTCGTCCAGTGTAACGAAGTTAAGACGTTTAGTACTGCTTTGAAAAAATTGTAAAAAAATATCTGATAAACGATTTGGATTCTATGAGGAAAAAGCTTTAACTGGCCATGCAAGGTTCACCAGAGTTTATGTTCCCTTTAACAGTAAATTACTGGTAGGTTACCTGTACTAAAAAACAGCCTTTTCCAAATTTTTGTAACTTTGCATAAAATGGCAGTGTGACTACGTAACATGACCTACGAAGTAGGGTATGCATTAGGACTCCGAAGCGTACTGACTAAGCTTTTGGAAATCCCCTCGTCCCAAGTTGAAATCCTGCCTACATGTATATCAAGATCATTACTGGACAATTTGAAAATGGTAGCCTACTTCGTATGAATAAACTGTTTTTTCTTGATGCAAAATACCCAAGTTTGATTTTTTAACATTCGCAGTCTACAGTGACAAAAAAACAGCGTCGACTGAAGTTTGAAATTGGGCCTTTGGTTTTGACTTTAAGCATTTAAACAGTCTAAAATATGACACCTAGATCCAAAACGAATCTAATGTTTCCAAAGTCGCCCCATCTGTCGTGCTATAAAATCAAAATATTATTTTGGTTATTTATGTGTCTTATTTTGCATATATTAAAACTCCATTCTATGGTCAATAAGGGGAAAAAAAACAAACAGACGAGAACGCAGTTTCAAGAATCAATTCATGTTGTATCTCACTCTGGAGTCGGAGCTTTAACACTATATGTAACTGACATATCTGAGGATATCTGATTAAGAATAAAACTGTAAATTTTACAGTAATTTGCCTTCGATTTTGTGTATGAATTTGGCCGTAATATATGTCTATATGGGGCTATATCGTACTTTTTCAAAAATTTGACCGATTCGCTCCGCAACACTTCCTATTCGTGTTCTACATGACGAGACTAAGAAAACGAAACCCCACAGCCCTACCGCAAATGTATAGAAGTACGTTTCCCAGGGGGACATACATTGATCCTATACCTCCAGTATGGGCCTATATGGGGCTCGGTGACTTTTTTCAAAAATTTCACCGATTCGTGCCGGGACACTTCCTATCATGTTCTAAATGACGAGACTAAGAAAATGCGACCCCGCAACCCATACCGCAAATGTCGAGAATTAGGTTTCCCAGGATGGTCCTATACCTCCCATACCCCATAGGCCTATAGGCATTTTCACGTAATTTAGGATAAAGTCCGTATTCCGTAATTTTTCAGGAAAAATTTCACATACACCCACCCTGGAACTGTGACTCTATTGATAGGGAAGCCCCGTTAAGCCCGGCGACCTATATACCCCCCATACCCCAATATAGGCATTTTCCCAGGTTTTTCGATAAAGTCCGTGTTCCGTATTTCTTTTTTTCAGGAAAAATTTTACATGCACCCACCCGTGTTTGGATGCCCCTTCACATAGGCTTCACTTTGATACCTCACTCGACCCCATTGGATCATTATGGGCTCCCCTAGCTCCAAAACGTCTATTTCCATACCCTTCGGCCACCGCGCATGCGCAGAATGCCGATATTTCAACCCCACACCCAGCCCATCAGATGCCCCTTCACGAATGCTCCACTTTGATACCTCATAGAACTCTATCGGCCCATTAGTGGCTCCCCTAGCTCCAAAACGGCTATTTTCATACACTTGGGCCACCGCGCATGCGCAGAATGCCGATAGTTCAACCGCACACCCAGTCCATTAGATGCCCCTTCTCATAAGCTTCACTTTGATACCTCACTCGACCCAATCGGACCATTTTATCTAGGGACTACTTTATCTCCGCGCAAGCAGACCGCATCACCACCAAAACCGCATCACCGCGGATGAATACATGGAACTTTTTTTGACCTGGAAAAATTGGAACTCTCCTGTGCTGGAGGTAGCTTTTTGGTCAGTTTGAAATACTCGCTTCTGATTGGACGAGAGCTCTGTGACGGATTTGAAATACTCGCTTCTGATTGGACGAGAGATCCGTGACGTCATCGATGACGTCATCTCATTTGCATAAATACCAAGGAATTTCAGTTTTTACTACTACTGGTATCAGTGGATCATTTCGATCTATATTTAAACTTTTTCCATACACTTGTGTCGGGTTGAATATCGGACTGTCTTAATGCCTGATACCAGTATGGCGATTGATATCGATGCGCGAGAAATGAACATCGAGCTCACTGAAGACAAACTATCTTGGGTGTCAGCATAGGTGTCGTCGTCTGACAAACCAGCATTCAGATTATACTCACTTCCGTGTAATAAATACCGTTAGTCTTTCTCGTTTTCAAAAGCTTATGTTATATGTGTGTATATCAGAATTTATATTTTGCTGATAACACAATCGAAGTATTGCAACCAATCTTAAACAATTAATGTTCAAGGAATGTAAAACCCCACGAGTGGCCAGTCTAATTTTCTGCTCGATAGATAATATCCTGACTCGGGTGTATGTGAAGGAACAACCTTTTCCTCCCATGGTTTTCATGTATATTCGATTTTTTTTTTTTGCTTGGGATAGATTTCAATCTCCGTATCGGTAATTTTCACCGCTGAAGTATGTTGGAAACAAATCCATCAAATTTGAGGTCGTAACAGAGGTGACACCCAATAAAAATACGACATTGTTTGAGAGAAGATGTCTATGCTATTCTCTGTTCATGCTTCTTTGAAACCTACACTCTCTGCCACACGGAACATTCCGAGTCTCACCCCTGCAGTGAAAAAACCCCAACAAATGGTACGTTCTGGTAACATATAGTTGGCATGGAAACGAGTAACAGGAATAATAATTAATGATTCTTCAGTTCTATCCTCCCAGTGTCACAAAATCTAGTGGCTTTTATTTTTGTTATTCTGACGTGTTCTCTTGTAATAATTGCACATCAAACATAGCCCACATTTCGCATAAACTACATTAATGTTTGGCCCTGGGTACATGACAACATAGCAAATTTAGGAGCTATAAAACGAGTAAATATTGGCATTAAACATTATTTAAATGAAAAAAAAAAACTGGTAATCCAGTGAGATGCTAAGGCACCATGCCATGTAATTTCTTTTAAATTGTTGGTGAAAACTATTCCTTTGAAATATGGACAAAGTATATAATCCTATCAAAATGATAGAATAGATCTGTAAATTTTACGGTAATTTGTCTTAGATTTTGTGTATAAATTTGGCCGTAATTCACTGTAAAATGTACATTGACTAATGTAAATTTACAGTGAATAACTATGAAATGAAATTGAATAGTGTATTTCGCAGTGTTTAACAGTAAATTACTGGTAATTTACCTGTTCTAAAAACTGTCTGTATATTGCTGTAAAATCTACAGCAAAAGTTTGAAGTGTAAAATGCATGTTTCACTGATATTATTAATGGCTGATCCATTATTCTTGAATCAATGATACAGTGAAGGAGTTTGTTGAATCAAGGCCAATCTGATTTTCACTAGATCAGGGGAGAACATCATGTCCATTCAGCTGTGCAGCTCCAGTACAAAATCATAAATGGATGGATATACATGTAAATGATCCAAAACTCACAATCTATGTATTGGCTGGAAAACATTCAGCTGAATGAGTCTAATTTAATTTGCGTTGATTAATTGTTGTTGTACTCAGATCTCACTCTGTGATAGGGGTTACCACGCCCCTCACTCTATGTACACCTATCATAGCTAGAGTTCCTTAGTTTGAATTTAACGGGTTATTGCGCAGTCCCCGTTCCCTGTCTATGACAGGTCACACTTTTCAAATAACTCGACAAACGTTCGATCTGTTGTGGCGAGCAATTTTCAACGAGTAGAAGACAGAAGAAAAGAGACAGGAAAGCCAGGTTACATGCACGCATCATGCAATGAAAACCGCGAATTATTAACCAAAAGAAGGGAATTCTAGTCGGAAAAGGAATCAGTGATTTTGCTGAAGAGGTAAGCCCAGCCGCGGTCCATAGAATTACCCAAATGAACACAAATCAAATGTAAGTCATTTTACCCAAATGAAGGCAATATGTACCCAAATGAAGCTAGAATGTGCGTACAAGGGGCCATGCCATCCGAAAATATAATAAAATATGCCAGATGTACTAAATAATGCCAAAATATCGCCAAAATGAACCTGCCGATGAAATTAAACTATTAGTCGAAGATCGCTTTCAAGGGAGAGAACCGATACAATGATTATAGTCGGCTGTGAATAAAGAAAAACGTTCTTTTTACATGCCGCCTAATTCCCATGTTTTGCCGAATCTATTTCTTTTGCCATTATATCTAATATGAAATAAATAAAATTTAAAGTAGGCCAAACATACCGTATACTTTACGATAAGCCCACTTTAAATTTGATTTATTACATATCATGTTATAGTGCGGTATGATATGATGTGCGATATTTATTGTATTAGATATTACCTGGGACGAATATATTCGTATTCGTCCCAGATATTACATGGAAGTCGTGCCCACAATACAAACAAGCAATTAGAACAAACATGAGAGCCAATGAGGGGCACTCGCTCACATGAATAACAAGAGGACTGAAGCATACTTTATTCTGCAATGGCAATTAATGAGACAACTGAAGGATACTTTCACTTGCTTTAACAATATGATAAAGACAGAAGGATATACTTTCACTTGCATTAACAATATGAGAGGACTGAAGGATACAAAAAGTTATATGCATGGGAATACAGGGTGGTCATGGTGGTATTGAAAAGCCTTTTTCCTCTGCCTTTTGATGAATATACATAATCAGCAAGGCAAAAAGTAAGAAAGGCATAATCAAGGTTGGATAACGTTCCCACTGCATACTCCATCGGTTCACAGGTATTGTCTGTCAGTGTTACACAAGAACCCTTCAATCTATGCCAACTGGTCAAGTGTGACAGCCTTGTATAAGGCAAGACAGGGTAATTAATTAGTCAATCAAAACAATACAATTCCCACTGAAATATGATAATTTCACTTACATTTACAATAAGGGAGGACTGACATACTTTCAGTGGCAGCAGTATAAGAGGGCTGAAGGATACTTTCATTTGCATGCATAGCACAAGAATAAGCAGGATAATTGCAACAATAAGAGAGGACTGGAGGATATACTTTCACTTTTACTTCTAAGAGAGCTCGATGGATTGTTGTACGAACATTAATTATCATAATTTGGCTGACGGATGAATTTTTTTGTCGACCATGTACCTTCATATCATCAAAAAATGGTGTTCGTTCAACAAATCTCACAGATGTTTTTTTTTAAATAATCCATGTGTCTAAGTAAATTCTGGTAAACTAAATGATATCAATCATTTCTTCTGTGTACCCATCCTCGCTGAAACCAGGGGTACACATATAAGTTACCCATCAGTGTAAACATTGTGACCAGCGCGATATGGTACCATAGTGGTGACTACATCTTCACCATAACAGTACCATATGATATCGGTACCAGAATGGTTGTCGATGGTTGTGTGTCTGCTCCGATACCGCAATGGTACCGTTACGGTGAAGATATATGGTACCATACGACTCTGGACACAATGTTTTCACTGGCGGGGAACTTAAAGGTGTGTATCTCTATCCTAGATAGCCCTAGTACACATGGGAATGGTTCATGAGAAATGTGACTATTTTTCGGCCAATTATCAAAGCAACAATTTACATTCTGTGAATATTGACCATTCAGATCACTTGCTTACCACGACCATGGCGATCATGACAACAGATTAAAAAAAAACCACAGTTGCTTGGCTTGAAGAATATTTGTTGTTAGGCCTATATGAATATTTACATAATCAATAAATTATGAAAATTAAGAAATGTAAAGGGAAAATGTTTGAAACAAATATCAATCTGGTTAAACCAATATGGTAAATCAGGGGAATACCATCTAGACGTAATGCTATGAAAACTTCATGCGAAATGTTTGCCGATATTCTACGACATCCCATAATAAGCCAGTCACGACAATTTTTACCATTTCTCTCTGACATGATTGACGTTTAGTTCATGGAGATTAACATAATCACACAGCACAATCCTTTGATATTTTCTTCCTCCTAACATAGCCAGACTTTTCGACGGAAGTAAACTCTTTGATCTTTACGGTTGACCACACAAACTGTCTGGAAATTATGCCATATATGGATACTGTTTCAGGATAATTTTTATATATTAGACTCCATGCTACCATGTGTAATTACTGTGGGCGTGATTTTGAAATTGTTTCACCAAGCTAGCCACCTGATTGGCTAACAAATGTAGTTACAATTTCGCACGGGATTTATATAGGGCTGAATTCAGATACAATATTCCATGATATGATATCTGAGTTTACTGAGATTGTACCAAATACATGCTGGGAAAAAAGCTAACTCTTGTTTCGTTGATATAATTTGTTTTATATACTACTAAATTTAGGTCAGTAGTCATGGATTACGTCATCTTGTGGACTCATCTGACTTTCCATGCTGAGATCTATTCCATGACTTGCACAAAATTCAAGTCAATCCTTTAACAATGAGCTGCACCGATAGTGCCCACAGGTGCTTTTACATAGTGGTTCATTCATTGACTCTCTTTGTCTCTGAAACATGGGGCAGGGGTTTAACTATTGATCACTGGAGTAAATATGATATATAGGCTATTCATCAAATTAACTTGCATTGTATTCCATAATAGGGCCATCATGCTTGCATGATTTATGAAGATTTCGGCAACTTCAGATAATAGAAAACTTCAGAAAAATAGTCCAGTTATCATCAATTAAAAATATTTTCTAGGCTAAAGACAGATGGAAGCGAATTGTGTCCCAGTGCACCTGCCGGTGCCATCTGCACAGCTGAGCTCTTTGTCAAAGGATTAACCTGAATGTTGTGCAAGTGGGGGATTGTCGGTACATATAGTCGGATGAAATTGTTTTTTTAAATTTGGTGGGTGGTGAGAATGTCTAGTCTTAATGAGCATAATTAACAGTAAACACAGTCACTAAACTGATAGGCCTGATTTTTCATATTATTTAGAGAATATTACATTTTTTTTTCAGCATGAATTATCTCCAATTCTGTCATTTTATAGCTGTCAGTTGCAATATTTCAGATATATATATGTTACCGGTACATATCCATATTAATCTTGCAATATTCGATGGAAATAACAAAATAGTAACTGTGTGAAAAATCGCGTCAACATAAACCCCACATCGGGAGCCTCAGCTCGACCGCTCAGGCTGAAAACCAATGGCTGAAAACCTGAATGAAAGGGACAGCGTGATTTCCCCCAAAATAGTTCTAAAGTTTAAGCTCAACTGGGCTGAAGATGTGATTACGAGAAAGTCTGAAGTGTATGACACACGAAACGACAAAAACAGCCGAGTAGTATGAAATACCGGTACACAGAAATATCTTTATTCTTGGGATCATCCCCAGAGGAAATCTCCGCTGTGTTGCAAGTCGCACATGTCATGTTGTTGTTGTTGCAAATGCCCGCGTGCAACGTCTGCTCAACTGTACGAGAAGACCCAGCGTTTCGTTGGAGCACAGAATACGTTTTTGCTGTTGAAAATTTTCAAAGACAAACTACCGGGGAGAGTAAATTGTAGAATTTACAGTTTTATTTTTGTCGGGAATAGCCGAGGTGTGCCGAAATCCTCCATGGGAGCAATGGCGGCCTCCAGACCTTAGCAACTCCTGAACGACAAGCTCCGCCCCCCAAAGGAAAAAGTGATGCGAACGGTATGGTTGTCTTGTTGTTGTTGTTGTTGTGTTTTCACCAATATAGGCCAAACTACTGGCCCCTGCGGGGCCAGTTTGTTCGGCCTTATAAAATGTAGGTGATTCAACGAATGATTCTGGTATGAGCGTAATAATTCTGATTGATTGAAATTGTAGTTAAGGTGTGCGGTCCAACGAATTACCCAAATGAACCCAAATGAAAGTCAGATTACCCAAATGAAAGCACAATGAACCCAAATGAACAAGTATTCACTTCAACGAAGGTCCTATTATATACTAGAATGCAAATTTGTTCAAAATAGAACGGATGGATGAAAAAAAAACATTTTCCACGCGGCCGTAGCGCAAATTTAAACCAGGAAGTATATGTCGCGGCGAGGCAGCGGAAGGGGGACTAACTCTGTCTCGTTTGCATTCCATGCCATGCGGTGTTCACCCAGCGAAACCAAACGTGCATGTTTTCGTAATACTCCCTACGGTTTAACCAATCGAAATACTTATGGTCACTAACAGCGTTTTACAATCATAACCTGTCGATATGCGCTCTTGCAAATGTTATGAAAATCTACAGATTTAAATACACTAAATATGGCTCTGTACAGAAGCGTGATTATTCCAGTGTCATACTGTGAAGCGTGTTAAGTAGTATATTATGGAAGTGAACTCACACTTATTTTCTACATATATTTTGTTTTTAATCATTGTCATTTTCGTTTTGCTGTGAAGCATCGACATTTTGGTAGGCGATGTTGATTGATTGAAATCGATTTTTTCCCGGTCTTGGATACGTTGTCTCGCGACTACAGTTTTTCTTGCCAGAATTATACTTTTGGCCTACTATCGCTCCATTCAAGCAAAATTTGCATTCTAGTACATAATAGGACCTTCGTTGAAGTGAATACTTGTTCATTTGGGTTCATTGTGCTTTCATTTGGGTAATCTGACTTTCATTTGGGTTCATTTGGGTAATTCGTTGGACCCAAGGTGTTTAAGGGGCGCTTTCCCATACGGATTTAGCGGCCCATCAACTCAATGTTTTATTTTAATTCCACATTACATTTCTTAGTTCATTTAAGATGTTTACAAGCACTGTATTTAAAAAAATAAAAATAAACAATAATTCTGGTATGAGCAGCAGTTTAAACGATGTCACACGGTCAATCCGTGGGATGAGTAGTCTTCATTTATTCAATTTGTAAGCTTCACACCTGATTACCTTGAAACTTCAAAGAGGGTTATAGTATAATAAATGCTGGTCCTAGGGGGCCACACCTAATAATACTGGTGAAAACCCAGACTCCAGGATTACATGGTCGAACAGTGATTAAGTCATTGTCGACACCTTACGAGTATATGGGGTAATATGTGACGTTACGAGCAAATATAATCAAGGCTTGGAAAACATATGTAACAAGGGATTTCTTTCCCTCTGTTCTCTCATTGTTATTTATTATTAAATTATTTATTTTAATATCTAGTACTGCAAAAGATCTCAAAAGATCTCCGTCAAACATGTCAAAAGGGTCATCTGATCGTAAATTCGTAAATTGGGTTCATTTGGGTAATTCTATGGACCCCCTAGCCGTGTTAGAATGAGAACTGAAATGAAAAACGGAGAAACGGATATAGTGCATTTTTGTTAACATGGCCGAGTGCAACAAAAATTTCCTTTGTCCGGTATATGTTATTTCTTCTTCAGCTCAGTCAGTACCTGTACTCTAGGCGGAGTGAACATGCGTTGCCTTGGAAATGCACCGTGCTCATTCACAATTATGATAAGAGAAATCAGCCAGGCTACCTTTCCATTTTCCCTATTGAGAGTAGATAATTTACAAATAAATTTCTACACTGAGGTTCAGCATTGTGATCTTTGTGGACTGGGAAGGAATACTACTTGTAGGCCTAATGTGTAATGGTGGGGTTCTGTCACACTAAAGGAGAATTATTATTTCCAGAGAACTATACACTTATATCCGCTAAAATGGCCATTTTGATACCATGACATATTAACTCAGAAACTCTGGTTGTGATAGTTGAATATAGGCTAAGGAGGCGTGGCATTTCTATCACAGCTTAGAGCGTACAGAGGTTAAATTTTCGCGATGAAAGCTGGCCTCCCGAAAAGTGCCTTTTTGCAATCATTTGCACAGGGGCTCGTTTCAGTTGTTAAATGGTTAAATAGGTTGATTATAGGGAGGGAGAGGGGGGAGGTCCTTTATTACCTACCTCCCCACTATAATCAACCTATTTAACCGATTAACAACTGAAACGAGCCCCTGTGATCATTCGCTGACAAAGATAACGAAACAGGAAGTAAATAATATGCCAATTTGATACAGTTTGACCGACCTGAGCTTCTTTGTCTATGTACCATCTCTCATGACTGCTTTGATGGGGGCAAGATGTGTGACAAAAACCTCGACTGATTTTAAAGTTTTCATGCCTTTCTGACATCTTGTAAGAATATGACCTTCGCTATTTTTATCTCGTGACCTTTCTGATCATGTGAATAAACACACATCGCTATTGGTTTATAATCGGCATGGATCGATTTCTTGATGACGTGAGCCAAAAGGTCATCCTCATTCTGTCCATGTCCCTGTCAACTGTAGCGAAAGAAACAACGGTTTTGTTGACAAAATCTGTGTTTGAAGGCCGATTCCATCTGATTAAAGGAGTCACTAGGTGGTTGTCATAGTGCTGGAGATGCCAAATCACATTATTTATTAGATAAAATGCTTTTCGTGGCACTGTCTCAATTCTACACAGCGTGTGCAGTGAAAGATCTCGAGCAACTGACGTTCATTTTTTTTCGTTTCGTTTCGGTCTAATGGAGTCCATTCGACAACAACCAAACAAAAAAATAGACCCTTTATCCGATGTTTTCGGGCTACATGGCATATATGAAATCGAATGAAGATATATTGGCTCTGTTAGATCCCATCAAGGAAAACAGACAAGATTTGATGGTTTGTGCTCTACAAATGAGAAATTTTTCAAGCAGTTTTTACCCTTTAGCCAGTGCTAAGTCAGACGCTTATCGAAAGTGACTCCTCTCGGCTCTTATTTAACAGAGGTATGCCTCTTTACAGATATATCAATTTCTGTTCCTGTCCTATATGCCTGAATGTAACCAAAAAAAAGTATGTATAGCTAAGTATGTTTTGGAAACTTACTTATATTGTTGTATCCTACAAGCCAACAAAGGATTACTCATCTCGGCTTAAGGAGTTATGCCCCTTTCAGATGTAATAATCTCTGATTTTGTTATCTGTAGCTAAAGTTATATCTGCAGATCCGTGTTCAGTACAGCTTTCTCATCTGGGTTCTTATTTTACAGAGTGCTAAATCAGACGCCTATCAAAAGTGGCTCCACTCGGTCCATATTTTACAGAGTAATGCCCCTTTACAGATATACTAATTTCTATTTCTGTCCTACATGCTTGGATGTAACCAACTATATCTGCAGAACTGTGTTCGGTATAGCTACGTACTATATTTTGGAAAACTTATTTATAGTGTTGTATTTTACAAGCCAACAAATGACTACTTGCCTAGGCTTATGAAGTTATGCACCTTTCATCTCCGATGTTGGTATTTGTAGTTGACTGTTAAGTTATTTCTGGAGATTCCTGTTCGGTACAGCTTATTTATACGTTGTTTTTTTTTATTTTACAGAGTGCTAAGTCAGATGCCCATAGAAAGTGGCTCCCCTCGGCCCAAATTTTTACGTAGTCATGCCCCTGTACAGATCTATTAATTTCTATTTCTGTCCTGTATGCCTGAATGTAACCAACTATGTTTTGATCATCCCAGGCCACATAGAACTATCTCTTCCCCAAATCACACTACACATGGGTCTCAATCACTTGGGGAAAGCCGAGGGGTTTTGATTAGATCAATCTCATGTTAGCCACAGGGGTTGTGTTGATTCATTGGACCTTAAGAAAACGAAAGCTGTATCCAGCTTCTGCAGGCAACAAGTTGTCGGGTTGAGATTCATATTTGGCCTGGATATATGCTTCATTTACCTCTTTATTGCATAGTATAGGCAAAATTACAAGTGAACACTATGTTCATTAAGGGGATTTTTCTCCGAAACTCTGATTAATTGAATTCTCCTACACCTTGTCAAGTCTCTTAGCAATTTCTTTCCAATGGCATGTATATGTAGAGTATGGTCATGAAATTTCACCTACTTGTCAATTTCGACACGAGGAAGATATTGAAAGAAGAAGAGGAAGAAGAAGAAGAATATTGTGCGTTGCTTAGACCATATAGGTTAATGCTGAAAACTCGCATCAAATTGACATCTTATACTGGGTTAGGCTAGATTGACATTCCCATTGACTAAAATTTCATACAAAATGAATATAAATATATATATATATATATATATATATATATTCACGTGTTTTCTATTTCAATATCGTCCTCGTATCGAGATTGACAAGTGGTTGAATTTTCTGGTCAAAGCAAGGTCTCAAAGACGCACTTGATCTACTTATTGTTAGTGTCCTCATCATCCTCATCATCGATAGATTCAATTGATGACTTTTCAAGATTTTGAATGACCCTCATTGCCATCTATTTCTTCATCTTCACACAGTTCCTGTATCGAGCTATTTTATGAAGACGGGAAATGGAAGATTTATCAATAAAAGTGGAACCTGATGATCAAGATACCGCTTCAATGATACAGGATGAGTTTTTCAGATATTCCGGAGGAAATCTGCCCAAAAAAAGAGAATCAGAGACCCAGTGGGGAATGAAAACTGAAATTGCCACTACCCTGACAGGAGCGACAAGCATGAATCTCGAAACAACTATGCCGAAGATTGAACTAGCTACCATGCTTGACGTGGCTGGACATCCAACCATTGATTCTCATATTGAAAGTAAAGCATTTAATCAAGTAAGTTGTGATTCGACATATTTTCTGGGCAATGTAGAGATAAGCTTATTTCGGAATCATTTTGCTTCAAGTGAAATATTCTTAGGATAGATGTATATATTTCAAGTAACTCGTGGAAAAGAAGATCAGAAACCTTACATTATTCTGTTGTTCTCGATACAGGTATGCCTTGTTGCTAGAAAGTGATTTAAAATGGTTATTCCTAGTTATTCTATTATGTACACTCCTGAAGCGGAAGCCTTGTAGCTAACCCTGTAAGAGTGTCTGCTGATGAACAAAATGTTGGAAATCTTCGTCTTAGACAACTTTCGTACACAAAGTATTCCGCGAGTTGTTTATCATGTTTCATGGTTGCTAGTTTTCAACGTTGTAACGATGAAAGTTACTCCCAAATACTTGACGATCAATAATTGCTGATACCGTTAAGGTGTTAACTGTAACACTCCAGTATTTAGTGTGTAATCTCAAACATGCATGTTTTAAGATGTAGGATGCTACACGTATGAGATGATTCGTCACCATGTTCACTAGGAAGATCATGTGAACAATGGAGCAGATAGGGTAGCATACACTGTAAACTTAGGTGTTCTCTTTTTAACTCCTGAATTGTAACAATTATTGAACGCGTACATGTAATTGTGTTCAAATTGTTAACTTCATGTTCAATTTTGAACTCGAGCATTCAAACCATTAACGCCGGTATTGCGTGTTAAAGTTGCAAACACTTCTGTTAGAGCTTAGAATGCTTGTTCAAACTTTGCATGTTCAATAATGCATTCTGCGTTTGAATACCTGCGTTAATGGTTTGTATGTTAACGTTCAAAATTGAACATGGAATTTAACAAATTGAGCATGAAAGTTAACAATTTGAACACAATTACGCATCCAGTAAGGAGTTCAGTAAGTTAACACCTAAGTTTACAGTGTATGGAAAAAAAAATCCCTCAAGACTTATTTCCACAACACATGTTTTGACAGCTAAAACAACACCTGATATATAGCTCTGTCAGTTGCGGCGACATCAGAACGACACATCTGGCACGTTACACATATTAGAAACCTGGCTATTTCTCCACACGTCTTCTTGTCGTATGCTATTTAAATGTGCTAATACGGTGTTAATAAAGTAAAAATATATATTTTTGTAACTTATGTTCAAAGAAAATACCAAGTTTGATTTTGTTGATGCTCACAGTCTAAAGTGACATAAAACAGCGTCGACTGAAGTTTGAAATTGGGATTTTGTCTGTTTTTGACTTTTCGTATACGTTTTAGGATGGATTTGTTTATGGTGTAGTAAACACTGCCCTTTAGCGTTTAGGTAGTCAAGGGTGGCCACCCTTAATAGGTTAGTCTAGCCTTGGCAGGGCCTCCAAATGTAGCTTAGCTACCGTTAGGAGTAGGTTAGCCTGGCTTAAGTAGGGTGTCCAAACGCTATCTACCTCCGGGAGTTCTTGCCCCTGAGGGCGCTGCATGAAAACCAGCCAATCAGGGACGAGGAGACATAAGTCCCCGGGAGATATGAGTTGGCAAGGGCACTCTTGCGGCAGACCTCAAGATAGTAAGACCTAAGCACCGGGAGCTTCGAGGGATAATATTCAACAGGTAAGGCCCTGTTCCGTACCGGTATTGTACTATAGCGAGGAAGTTCCTTTAATGGAGTCAGAAGTTTAAATAATCAAGTTCAAGTTGCTCCGTTTGTAGACAAATTTGGTCTGGTTGGCGACAGTGGCGTAGTTTTGCCTTGCTGGTCGGCCATTTTGCACGTGGGTTGGAATTTTCCTGACAAATTGGGGGAGGTTCTTTCTTTGGCTGTGTATTTATTTATACTGTGATAAATAAGGAGTATATTGAGAACTCCTGTGACTTTTAGTGTCTCTGAGAGACTATAAGTATAACCGTGACATTTTTATTTCGTGCAGTTTGAGACTCGGTCGGCAACCATTTTTTCACGGGATTTTCCTCCCGTCTTTTGACGTGTGGAATTGTATCGTGAAACTTTGGTGGCTTCTTTTGTTGACTGTTTCGTTGATTTCACGAAATTGAATAAAGGGTTTATTGGATATTCTATTAAATTATACCGTCGTCGATAAAATATTATCGGACGGTTTTCATTGTTCAATTTTGTCACGATAAAACATGATAAATTGTCGACGTGTTATAACATTTTGGACCTCCGTTAGTCTAACGTTGGCAAATTCTTCCCTGTGGGGTTTATTCGCGAACATAATTAGTTCAATGAGGTGACTTTAACAAGTTTTGTTCATTTTGAGCTTCGTTTGTCGCGTAGTGAACGATAGGGTATAATTTTTGTCAACTTACGGGAGTGACGGAGTTGTCTCCCTTACGTTGTGATTTCGAATTGGGTATCGATTTACCGGTGCGGGACACGGCCTGCCTGTTGGATTACTTTAACATTGCACCATAGCTTAGTTAGATTTTGTGAAATTCTTTTTTTTTTCATTTATTACTTTGGTTGATAGAATTGATAGGGAGATAGGGGTAGGGATAGGGGTTGTTAAAGGCTGTAAGAGTCATTTTTGATTTATTTATTTTTCTATATTGATTTATTGAGTATCTTACATTATTTTGTTTGAATTGTCCATGTGTATTGTCTTTGTCTGCATGACCCATGTCCATGTGTCTTGTATGTGTCTATACTGTTCGTGTATATCGCCCATTTGCCAGTGTTTTGTGTTCCCTTGTCCATGTCCATTGTCCTGATAATTCAATGAAAACCACGTTATTTCCTAATTTTTTTCTATTGTGTTGTCGTTTGCGTTTAGTTATTGGAGGCTAGGTGTAGGGATAGGCTAGGTTTGGGAAAGTTCTTCTGAATATAGGAGCAGATGATATTGTCCCCTGCTCGTATGTTGTATGGTTACATCCTGAACCATATAAATACCTACTGCACCCATTATAGGATGTAAATTTTCCGTTTAATTGGATTGGATTGAACTTCGGATTGAGTTGTTGTTGTAGGTTTATGTCCACTCGATTTTTCGCGAGAATCGATTGGACGCAATCTACAATTGGGATTTATTTCTAATTTCGACCATACCATTTCTAAACGCTTTGGACACTTAGGTGAATGAGTCACTTGAGTGTTATTTATCTAAATTTTACATTATAAAATTGTGTCTGTCTTGTACTAGCAGTTGATGCTTGTACTGTAAATACATAACTTGCTGGTGTTTATTCTAATTTGGTGAGTTACATTTACACTATAGAACCTGAATTTCTGATTCTGTGGTGAACGATTTACACTGGGAACCTTGCAGGTGTTCTCAAGGGTGATTGTTCAGTGTTGCTGAAATACTCGGGATTTATTGAATAATAAATTTTGAGTGTTTAAATATTTTGTTAGGTTTGTGTGGTGTTAGCAAACTTGGGCCATATCCAATCAGATATTGATCTGGTGTGTGTGGTTCATTGTTTGGTGTTGATTACAACACAAAGCCGGATTGTATTTTGAGATTTCAGTGTGACATATCAACATTACACTCAATTTGATTGTGATCTGGTGGTGTTAAGTGTCACCATCTGATTTTGATTGAGTGTTTAGTGTTTATTCACACTCACTCGGGTATTTACTAAAAAAAAAGGATTTTTTTTTCTCTTTGAGTGTTCATATTGGCAATACACTCAATTACATTGTGGTCTTGTGGTGTCAAGTTGCACCATTCGACTTTCATTGGGTGATTGGTGTTTATTAAAACACAACCTCTTGTGTTTACTTTGAAAAAAAATTAAATAATAAATAAAAACAATTGGTGTGGCATCAACACTGCACCGGATTATAGTGTAATCGGGTATTGTTGGGCAACACCAGTTAATTTCGGGAATATTTGAAGTCCATTTAATAGATAGGCAACCATAATTTAGTTGGTAATTGCAAACTGCCAACTTGGTGAAGCTTGATCCTATTTATTTTGGGAAATAGACTTTGATCGCTGATAATTAGGTATCATTTGGTACTGATTGGCACCATTTGATGATTGTTTAGTATTCAACACCCGTACTATTGAGCTATTATGCTTTAACTGGGCTGCTAGTGACTGCAGTTATTTTGTATATTATTTGACCTAGTTTTTGGACTTCATCAAAATTCACTGTAGTTCACTTTAATATTACCTTGTAGCTATTGCGTAAGGGATTAGCTAGTGTTTACTGTGAATGAGGGTGGGGTGTATTCTGGAATATTTGACATAGAATTTTTGATTTATTATCATAAATTTTCTGTTGGTCCATTTTTGACTTTGCCAAAATTCATCATACGGTTTTCGCTATAGCTGGATGGCTTTTGTTTGATATATCGGCTAGTCTTGTGCATTTAATTTAATAAGCCGTGATGGATATGCGCCCCATGTGATCATCTTTGGTGAGTATTTCAGCAGTTCACCAGACCAGATTTTGTTTTGGTAAGTTGCGTGGTAAGTGGGTTGCTGCTTTATTTTGACGCCGCGTGTAATTTACATTCATTTTTGAATATGTCGGATTACACAATTGACGTGTCAACCGCTACGGTTGATGAGATACAGACAATAGAGGGTATTGGTAAAGTAAAGGCCGAAGCATTTGTGAAATGTCGGTCTGGGGGCCAGCCTATTAACTTTAGAGATTTCATGCGCGCAACGCGTTTCTCTGCTTCACATATTGTAGCCATATTACGGGCTTCAGTTATTTCAGGGGTAAATACAGAGGGTCCAGAGTATGTCTCTGCCCTGATGGATACTCAGGAGCAGCGAAATAATTTGGCAGTTGAACTTCAAATTCGGGAAATTAGGTCTGAAATGGACACTTTAGTTAGGGATGTTAGAGAGCAGTTCAACTCGCTAAATACAAGAGTGGAACAAAATTTGGATCACTATGGAAATCGTGTTAATCAGGTTGAGGAAGCAGTAGAGGCGATCAAGGAGGAAATAGGTACACATGGGGTTCAGTTAACTGAGCATGGTACCCAATTGGCTGGATTGACATCTCAAGTGGGCGAGATGCATACTCAAGTGAGGGGATGCATACGCAAGTGAGGGGGATGGATACACAATTGAGGGGGATGGATGACAGATTAGGGGCAGGGTTAACCAATGTGGGGGACCAGGTTGGAATGCTGGTGACCATGATGCGTGGCCAGACGTCTACTCCAATGGTTAGGGGATGGGGGATACGAATGTAACGCAGTCCAGTGGCGTCGCTGGGGGGCAGCTGACTCCAGCATTGCCTGTTAATGGGGATGCATCTATTCCTGTTGGGTCTGACCTTATTGATCTTGAAAGTCAACAACCTCGGGTCAACCAATTGCAGACACCAGGGAACGTAAACGTAACTGGAGGTAATCCACCGCCAATTTCGCGGAATTTATTATCCAGTGAATTACAACCTGGTGAACTGAAAGAGAGGACACCAGCTGGTTCATATATTGGGTTGCCTTATGTTAATGCTGGGGAGGATCGCCAGCCCCCTTGGATGCATAACATTGAGCGGGCGATTCCCCCTAGGGGAATCTATGGTAGTGGAGTTCCCCCTGTGGGCCCCGGAAGAGAGGTTCAAACGGACTCCTCTAGTTATCATACACCAGTCTCTCAAGTTGGTAGGGGTGAGGGTGATCGCGTTGGTACTCCAACCCCGAACGTTTCGCGACGCAGGGAGTTAGTTGCTCGAACTCCGCACCACACTGAGGCGGAGATAGTTTTGCCAGCGCCTCTGCGAGACCGACATGTTAGGGGTCAGGTACAGGGTGCAACAGGTGGGGATTCTTCTTCCGATAGTGATGATAGTGGGGCCGTTGGGTGCAGTCGCTTATCGGACTCCCAAACGTCAAGGCGTTCGCGATCTCCCACCAGTGAGGGGAGGTCACGCCGTCGCAGTCGCAGTCGTCCACTGCCAAAGACATTGGTTTTTGGTGGTGTAGCGGATACTTGAATCACATTTAAAATCAAATTTGAATTGGAGATAGACAGTCGTGGTTGGGATAAGGCGAAGTCCCTTAGGCGTCTTCGCGAGTGCATGCATGGGAAAGCTATGGAATTCTATCGCGTCCTACCAGATGCGGTTAGAAATTCATTTGACAAGTTAATCGAAGCTCTGGAGAAGCGCTATGATAGGCAAGAGCCTGCACATGCGGTCAGACGACGTTTGCAAGTGGAGGAGCGGGGGCCTGATGATACATTGGAGGATTTTGCTGACCGTTGTATGCAGTTAGCTAGGGAAGGCTATCCAGGGGCTGCTGATGAAGTAGTCGATACTGTGGCCGTGGAACACTTTTGAGGGGTTGCCGTGAACGTCAAGCCGTAGTTTTCGCGATGGAAAAAGATCCGAAAACTGTACAGGAGGCATTGGCCTATGTTAATTCCTCCTTGCACAACCATCGTGCCATGAGCGTTAAGGGTGTGAGATTGGTGACAACCGAGGCTAATGAAGCTGTTTGCCCCTGGACTGCCAAGTCGGACTTTGGAGGATCGGGAGGTTTTTCAGAGTAGCAGCAGAAGACCCTAAAAGCATTGCTTGCAGAGGCCTGTCGAGGGAAGCAGAGTGCGGTACCAGAGAAGGCCGCACCCTCTTCCCGGGGTTCAGCCCCACGCGATTGGTCTGCCAATGTTATTCGCAGTTATGCATGTGGAGAGGAGGGACACAAAAGTTTTCACTGTCCACAATCCTCGAATCTGTCCGGGTCACCGATTCACTGTTATGTCTGCGATGAATTGGGTCACATTAGCCGGAATTGCCCAAAGAAACAATCGGGAAACGAATAGGGGCTGGTAGGCAAGGTCCACCAGCAGTCCAGGATTCCCAGTTAAGTGACCATCTGGGGGGTTGAACTAGTGCATCACCTGTGGCCTCTATTGAGGTCACAGAGTCTTCGCCAGTAGCCATTAGGGATGTGATTGTTTCACGTTCACCTGGTTGGACAATGACGGTGCCGGCGAAGGTCGGAACAGTTCCTGTGACCGCCGTTGTTGACACCGCTGCTCAGGTAACCGTCATGAGTCAAGACCTATTTGCCAGATTGAAGTTAAAGGGGCTGTCCACCACCCCAATAAGGTTGACTGGAGCATTTCAGGGAACATCCAGCATGGGGATGCTAGTGCAAAAGGTCCCCTTGTCTGTTTTGGACTTCCACTGTACTTGGGATGTAGTGGTGGCACCATTAGTGGACTAGCTCTTGTTGGGCTTTGATTTCCTGTCTGCTAATGGTTGCATTGTAGACTTCAGTAAGAACGTCCTCGTGATAGGAGACATGAAGGTTTCGGCAACCCTGAAGCAACAGGGAGATGGCGAACCGCTGTCTGTAAACCGGGTCACACTTGCTGAAACAGTAACCATTCCTCCCTTAACATCCCAGTTAGTCCGAGGTGTAATGCAGGGATACTCCCCTGCCCAATCTGGGTCAAATTTGGTCGATTATGTTTTGGAGCCCGTAGTCGATCAATCGGTCGTGATGGTTTCCAAGATGGCAATTCGCGGGTGTCCAATGGTTCCGATCTGCTTGGGCAACCCGAATGATACTGAAGTAAAGGTCATTCGGGGGGCCTGGATTGAAACCACTCTGGAATGTAGTGATCACCCCGTGTCTGGCGATGTAGAGGGCGCATCGGTAAGAAAAGTAGAAGTCCCTTTACCTGAAAACCTCGCAGAGTTCCTTGTACCATTATACGAGGCAACATGTGCGGGTTTGACCGAGGAGCAGGGAGCTGCTGTTAAGGACAAACTGATTGAATTCCAAGACGTTTTCGCCAGTGGGGACTTGGATCTCGGTCACTTCGCCAATACCAAACATTGTATTAATACTGGCGATGCACGTCCCGTCCGGCAGCGTATGCGACGAACACCAAGAGGGTTTGAGAAAGAGGAGGGTAAACATCTCGAAGCTATGCTGGATGCTGGAGTCATTCGACCCTCAGAATCTGAATGGGCTTCTGCCCCTGTTCTAATTCGCAAGAAGGACGGTTCTGTCCGCTAATGTGTGGACTTCCGGGAATTGAACGACAAAACGGTGAAAGATGCGTTTCCGCTGCCGCTGATAGACGAATGTTTGGATGCGTTAGATGGGGCGGAGTACTTTAGTACTTTGGATTTGGCAGCTGGCTACTGGCAGATCTCTATTGACTCTGCGGACCAGCACAAGACCGCTTTTATTACGAAGTATGGGCTTTTGAGCATGTTCGTATGGCTTTTGGCCTCTGTAACGCTTTTGCGACGTTTCAGAGGGCGATGAATACGGTGCTCCGTGGCCTTACTTGGCGGGAAGTGCTGGCCTGCCTTGATGACGTCATTGTGGTGGGGCGTACCTTTGAGAGTGCCCTGGCTAATTTGCGTCTTGTCCTGCAACGGTTTAGGGAGCATAACCTCAAGTTGAAACCTCGGAAGTGCTCCTTGTTTCGAAGGGAGGTGGAGTTCCTGGGTAAGACCGTTAGCTGGGGTGAAATTTCCATTACGGAGAGTAAAATTAGTGCCGTGCGCGATTGGCCAGTCCCCACGGATCGTACCGAACTACAGTCTTTTCTGGGGTTCGTGAACTACCACAGGGACTTCGTGGCCGGTTTCGCAAAATTGGCAGGTTGCCTGTATGAACTGACTGGGCCGAAATCTACCTTTCATTGGCAAACTTGGCCCCAGGAAGCCTTCGAGAAACTCCGGGATGCAGTGATTAGTGCACCGGTTTTGGCATTACCCACTGCAGGGGATCCATTCATTCTCGATACCGATGCCTCAGAAACGGCTATCGGGGCAGAGCTTGTACAGGTTCAGAATGGCGTAGACCGTACTGTTGGATATGCCAGCCATAACTTTGCCTCGGCGCAGCGCCGGTATTGCACGACTCGAAAAGAGCTTCTGGCAGTCGTGACATTTACCCGCACATTTCGGCATTACTTGCTTGTTAAACCTTTCCTGATACGTACCGACCATAATAGCTTGGTCTGGTTAACTCGGTTCGTCATATTGAAGGTCAGCTGGCTAGATGGCTTGAAGAGCTCAGTCAGTATGACATGACAATTCATCGCCGAGCAGGGGTGAAACATGGAAATGCCGATGGACTCTCGCGAATTCCGGTTTCCTTGCCACTGTGCAATTGTTACGTGGCAGGAAGGGAGCCTACGTCACTCCCTTCTGGCGGATGTAAGTATTGTATTCGGGCCCATAACCAATGGGGACGATTCACAGAGGATGTGGATGATGTGGTGCCACTGGCTACGGTTGGAGACCGTGGCTGCAGTTCGGGCCCTCTCTGTGAACTTTGATGCTCCATTAGAACCTCCATCCCAATCTCAGTGTGAACTCGATATGGTCTGGGAAGCCTTCTCACCCAAGGAGTTGAGGGAGAAGCAATTGGCCGATCTTCAGCTTCGACCCGTGATTCACCACTTGGAAACTGGTCAGACACCATCCCGGTTATTTTCCGGTGGCCCTGTAACTAAGCACTTGTGGCTTTGCCGGTCATGTTTGGGGTTACAGGAGGGTGTCCTATACTACCAGTGGGATTACGGCACGTTTACGAGGTTGAAATTGGTGGTACCGGCGGCTCTTCGTTCCGAGGTATTGCGCTTGGTGCATGATGCCAAGTCGGGTCATTTAGGCCAGGGTAAAACTGTGGCTTTGGCCAAACGGTCATTCTTTTGGCCGAACCTGAGGCAGGACGTGGAGTTGTATGTCTAAACATGCGCCACCTGTAATGTGAACAAGGAACCTAAGGTACATCCGCGTAGTGCATTGGGGTCCTACCATGCGGGGACTCCGATGGAGCGGGTTCACCTAGATATCCTAGGACCGCTGGTGTGCTCCGAGGGAGGGAATCGTTACATCTTAATGATGATCGATCAGTTTACGAAATGGCTGGAGATCTGTCCCTTACCTGATCAATCGGCTGAAAGCATCGCTAAGGCTTTCCTAGAGGGTTTCATTGTTCGATTTGGTGTGCCCTTGCAAGTACACACCGACCAGGGCCGAAATTTTGATGGTAATCTGTTTTCCGAATTCTGCAGGGTTTTCGAGATGACCAAGACGCGCACCACACCGTATCGCCCGTGCTCTAATGGGCAGGTGGAACGGTGTAACAGGCTCCTTCAATTGGTGCGGTGTTACCTTGAGAGCCATCAGTCGGATTGGGATAAACACTTGCCATTGATCGGCATGGTCATTCGGGCAATGCCCAACAGAGACACTGGGTTCTCTCCCAATCCTTTGATGCTGGGGAGGGAAGTGACGATTTCAGTGGATATCCTGTTGGGTGTCGCGAGTGTGAACCGCCAGCAATCTTCAGGGGGGGAATACCTGAAGCAGCTTCTACTCCAGATAGAGGAGGTTCATCGTCTGGCCCGTGGTAAGGTCGGGGTATGTCAGGTGCGCCAAAAACGTACCTATGACTTGAGATTGGAACAGAAAGTCTATAACATAGGCGATTTAGTTTATCGCCGGGACTTGGCTGTTTAGGTAGGTCAGCGCAAAAAGTTGCGACCTATTTTTGCTGGCCCGTATATTGTTGTGGCTGTTCTGGGCCCCTGCTTGTATCGAGTTGAAAGCAGACGGGGTATGCATGTTTGGCACCATGACGTTCTTCGTCAGTGCCGGGACCGAGATGTACCCCTATGGGTCCGGCGGAGACGTCACACTATACTTGGGATAACCAATTTGGGAAAGAATATTGTAGGGGAGGAGGGGGATCAAGTTAATCAGAACCCTGCTCCACCCTTGTTCACATCTGATGTTCCGGACTTAGACTTGGGGATGTTTGGGAAACCGAAGCGGAAGAGGTCCCATCGTGGGGGAAAAAAGCAAGTTTCAGACTTGAGTTCAGACTTGAACGAAGTAATTGGACCGCCGCGGGTCACTCGCGCTGGACGAAAAAGTCGTCCCCCCTCAGTTTTTTGGTGTGGAGAGTTAAAGTAAATTTGATGTGTTGCGCGTTCGCGTGAGACAACTGGCCTTGGGCGGCATGCTGTGTTTCGCCATTGTTCACTGGGAGGCTTGTCCATGGCGCTCAACATTTTGTATATATGTTTTTGGTTCATTTTTAGATTGTGGTCTGGGTAGTTCAGTTGATGTGTAGCATGTTTGTGCCCTTTCATGCTCAAGTTTGTACCCTTGCATGCTCGTGTTCGTGCCATTGCATGCTTATGTTGTGACGTTGCATGCACATGTGGTAGCGTGGAATAATGTGATGGATTGATGTAACTCCTAGATGTTGTTTAGAATAAGTGTTGTTTCTTTTATTGTAGACACACTTCTCAAGAGTATTTAGGCGCACCATCACAAAAATTCCAAAATCTTTGACTAGAATCATAGAATGGACCAGGGGAACGATAATGGGCAGGATAGTGGGAATACGGGGGTAGTAGTTAGGGAGATGAAGGGATGGGTAGTGGTAGATTTAGAGGATCAAGCGCAGGTGGGGTAGAGGGTGCAGTAGGTTGGGCAGGGGTAACCGGGGAGGATTTAGATAGAGCTTTTGGGGGGTGGGCTAGTGTTACGGGGGCGGATTTCGATCAATTTTTCGGTAGAAGGTAGGGTTATGGGAGAGGGTGTTCCATTTCGGGATATGGAGGATTTGATGCCCCCTCCAGTTCCCGAAGTGGAACAGCCCAGTAGGTCTGCAGATGTGGTTCCGGGGGATGGTGGCTGCAGCCGTCCCCTGGAGCCAGAAGCTCCTGTAGTTGATGGGGTTTCTCTGGTGGGGTTGGGTGGGCCTGTTGGTGTGGTCCCTGTGGATGGTACCATTGGCGGCCATCCATTGGGGTCACAGCCGGTAGTGCCTGCTCCGGCTCCTCTGGAAGGACCCATTGAACCACCTGTGGGGGTCCCAGGGGAGGGTACCACTGGTGGCCGTCCCAGTGGGACCACAACTTGGACCGCTTCCCTGTGACGGTCGGTGGATTGCTCAAATCAACGCCGACTGTCGCAGGAAAGTTTGTCCTATTTGCCAGCTGCCTCTCGGCCAGAAGCTTCGGCGACATCTGGGCTGGATACACTTTCCAGCCTGGATGTCGCCGGAGAGATTTTGCTGGGAGTGTGGCTATCATTCACCGATGACCACTGGTGGTGGTGGGTGCCCCTCCTTCACGGGTTCCTTCAGTCCCTGATGGAAATACTGCGGGTCAGCACGTACCAGGCCTTGCTGGATTACGTGGTGGCCAACAGGCTATTTCCACAGGAGCTGGAGGTTGACCCCCACGGGGAACTGTATGGCCCTAATGGTGGCCTTCGATGCTTCCCGCGGGGTCATTACCCATTCCTGGAGTGTCTCCCCTCCGTCCTCGGTGGCCGCTCTGATTAGTCGGCAGGTGCTGGGACGTGTCCTGGCGTTCCTGTCGGCTGCTCAGAGGGAGCGGCTGGTCGATCCACAGCGGTTGACCTGTGCTCTGGGCGTATGCCCCACACCGAGGGCGGTGGATGCTCATGCCCACCTTGATCTACTCCTGAAGGACCTTGGGATCTTCACCAGTCTTGAGGAACTTCGGGAGTTGGTCGATGTGGGGTATGCTGAGCGGCTGGAGATCACTTCGGTGATCTGTAACCTGGTCTTCCCGAACAGGTCGGAGCCTGGTGCCCTCCGGCGTCTTCTGGAAGACCCGAGAATACAGACCACGTACGGGATCCACCCCCATCAGGCCAGTCCGGTTTCGGGGTCATCCATGACCGCCTTGGTTGCCAAACTGGGTGAGTCTCGATGCCGTGGCCTGGGGGAGGTGGGTCTCAACTGGCATGGACGCGAGACTGACATAGAGCGCCGGCAGCAGGAGGATTTCCTGAAAAAAGTCCAGCCGTTGGCCGTGGAGCGGAATCTCCCTGTAGTTATTCACTGCAGGGAGAAGAAGCCCGGTCAGTCTTCTGCTCATGCTAGATTGCTTGACCTCCTGGGGGCTACTTTGCCTCCGGGGTGGCCGATTCATGTTCACTCCTTCAGTGGGAACGTCGCCATCCTTCGAGCGTGGGTGAAGCGCTTCCCGAACGTCATGTTCGGGATGAGCGCTTTACCTCTTCGCGAGGGTGATGGCGACAATGATACTGTTCTCCGGGAGATGGGCATGGGTCGGCTACTTCTGGAGACGGATTCCCCGTATTTGAAGCCGCCCGGAGGCCGAAATCCCAACACACCATGGGGAGTGTGGCCTGCTGGGTGTCCAGGATGGGCGATTTGCCCCCCCCCCCCCTGGGTCATCCTGGAGGTGACCCGACAGAATGCCTGTTAGTTGTACAAATTATCTTTGTAGGCAGGTGTTCGGTGGGTCACTTCTTGGGCCGGCTCCACCCCTATGGGTGTTGGAGGGATTGTACGGGAGACAGTAAAAAGAAAAGGGGGAGGGAAAATGGGAGGAACATTTTGACGAATAAAATTTAGCAATAACCGGGGATACCATTGGGAACTTCCTTGGGCTGATTCTCTGCCCACAGGATATTATAGTTTTTCTATAACCGACTCCCTGGTAAAATTAGTTGCGGGTTACCAGTATATAGTTTTTCAGGATAGCTTTCCGGGAGTAACCAAGTTGTGTTCTGTGTGGCGGGTTAGTCTCGCCTACCCTGTGACCTGGGCTTGACCCTGTGACCTGGGTCTGACCCTGTGACCTGGGTTTGACCCTGTGACCTGGGTTCAGGATGGTATCCCTGGGCGGGATGGGACCATTGGTGACCCATGGGTGCACTCCGGAGATTCTTTTATTCGGTATGGAATAGACTATGGGTCCGTTTTTCGGCCACCAGTTGTCGCAAAACCTTCAACCCAAATCGCTCATATGTATATATTTTCTGAAAGAGCATGATGAAACTATTATTTTAAGATATAACACTGCTATGTTATAGAAAAATTTAACTCGAACATTCTCCTCCATGCTTGCTTCATTTTTCCAAGAAAACCCCTTAAAACTGTCGAAAAATTGTCAAATTCGGCTCAATTTCCAGAAAAATCTGTAAGAGCGATCTCAATTAAACTTCTTACTGACGTTCCCTGGTCCGGTCTCAGCTTAAAAAGGCAAAAAAGGGGGTGTCAACCTAACCGTTTTTTGTCAGATTTTCTTCCCGTAAATGAGTCCCGATTTTTAGGCACACCCAAGGGGCATAACTGAGGCAGGACAAACTTTACTCCATGATCCCGATCAGCGTGTAGACGAAGCCAGCACTCGATACGTACGTACTCGTTTACAGCGTTGATAATGCTGAATAGGATGGCATTATAGATATAAGCTATTAAGAAGACAAGAAGAATTATGATGTAGCAGAACAAGGGCAGTCTATCGTATTATGAAATTAGAGAGGGGCCATTACTACGAAACTGCGGAGGGCCACCTTAAGGGGCAGGATGTTTTTTACGAAATTAATTATTTACATGTATCGTAATCTCAGAGTGTTTGCGAGTATGGCACTTGCCAGTTATACAGTTATACATATTATTTTGGGAAATCTGACCGATAACTTTCCCCCTACCCCATCTTTGTTTTGATCAATTTTGCCAATTCTAGCAGGATTTTCGAGAACAAAACTCAAAATTAACCTATTTCTTCTTAATAATGATCATCCATTCGGCAATATGAAGGCCGTGGTTACTTTTCTGCTTCTCAATGATAGCAGAAACGCGGGAAAATGCAAATAAGCGATGTAACCAAGTCAAATTATTGGTAATTTTGCACTCAATTTTCTCTTAGAAACATGGGAAATACTTCAGAAACTTGAGAAATAATTTGTAAAACCATAATATACGTCCATTCCATCCTTTATGGACTGTAAATGGGTTCTCCTGTAAAGAAAATTTACACTGGCAAATTTATCATTCTGATAGGACCTCGTTCTGCCATAATATCCACCGAAATCTCAGTCCAGGGGGGAGATAACTCCTGTATGGAATACAGTATGCAGTAACCTCAATACCGACGGTCACGGATGTACAAAGGGAAGCAACTTTACCAACGTCACGGCAGAGGGCGTGACTGCTTGGGGGTCAGATCGAAGATTGTTAACATGGTGGATCAAAGGAAATTGACGCAAAACGGTTTCCAGTTCGATAAATGGGCGGTCAAAATGAAATTAAAACAGATGTACTGCAGAGTGACTATCCTAACATATTGACAGACACACGAGGCGCTCTTGTTGTATGATGTAAGGTATATATTTCTAGTCCAAATGAATTGAAGAATCTGGTATGTTCTGTGACGTCGATCATTCGCTATGACGTTGCAACAATCCATATTGTGATGACGCCACTCGCGATACCATTGTTGGCGGTCCAAATAACAAACGTCACAAGAGAACGTCATAATACAAATGTATCAGAATGTATATATTAGTAGCGTCGCGAGCTATCGTATGGCTGCAGGATAAATCTGACCCCCTCTGCACTCCGCCCTCTACCGGTATGTCAGCAAAGTTGTTCCCCTTTACGTATCCGTGACCGTCGGTATTGTATACTAATGGACACACTGTGGATTATTTTAATCAAACTCCTGATCTTCTTTCCACCTGCTTCCGAAAATATCGTTGCTTTTATATCGTAGAGGGGCCCATGGTGCAGGATGCCCAGAGCGGGGTTGGGGGTGGTTTTCAATTAGGAAATTGGACCCTTCCCCAAAAAGAAAAGGGGGAAGGGTGTAGTAAACACTGCCCTTTAGCGTTTAGGTAGTCAAGGGTGGCCACCCTTAATAGGTTAGTCTAGCCTTGGCAGGGCCTCCAAATGTAGCTTAGCTACCGTTAGGAGTAGGTTAGCCTGGCTTAAGTAGGGTCTCCAAACGCTATCTACCTCCGGGAGTTCTTGCCCCTGAGGGAGCTGCATGAAAAGCAGCCAATCAGGGACGAGGAGACATGAGATATGAGTTGGCAAGGGCACTCTTGCGGCAGACCTCAAGCTAGTAAGACCTAAGCACCGGGAGCTTCGAGGGATAATATTCAACAGGTAAGGCCCTGTTCCGTACCGGTATTGTACTATAGCGAGGAAGTTACTTTAATGGTCTAAAATATGACATCTTGAACCAAAACGAATATAATATTTTCACAGTCGCCATATCTGCCGTGCCATAACATTATAAGATTATTTTGGTTATTTAGGTGTCATATTTTGGATATATTAAAAACTCCATGCTATAATGCACAAGAAAACGCCCCCCCCCCCAGAAAAAAAAGACGAAACCAATTTGAAAAGTCAGTTGATGCTGTTTTTTGCGACTTTTGAGTCTGAGCTTTAACAATATCTAACTGATATATCTGAGGATGTCTGATTATTGGTTGGTTCCTTGTTTTAGGATAATTCAGACAACTATACCGCGGCTGACAAGATGACCATGGGACCAGACAGCCCTTATCCAGTGACCTTGTACCAGGTTAATCACAAATTGAGGAGCAATGCTGCGATAAATATTGCACATATTCGGGAATCAGCTACTGATCATTCTGAAACAAAGAGAGACATCGTAGAATCCAGAGAAGTCTCACCCAAGTCACCGTCAGTACGTGTTAAATTACACCCACATGGAAGTGGCAACAAAGCAAAAAGGGCATATTGCTGTGGGCACCTAAAGCAGCATGAGAAAACTCGTACTGATAAAAAGCTATTCAAATGTCCACTGTGCCTATTCAGCTGTAAACAGAGTGGACACCTAAGGCAACATGAAATGACTCATACTGGTGAAAAGCCATTCAAATGCTCAATATGCCCGTATAGCTGTATAACAAGTGGACACCTGAAACGACATAAACTCTCTCATACTGGTGAGAAGCCATTCAAATGTCCATTGTGCTCATTCAGCTGTAAACAGAGTGGAGACCTAAGGCAACATGAGAGAACTCATACTGGTGAAAAGCCATTCAAATGTTCAATATGCCCGTATAGCAGTATAACGGGCGGAAAACTGAAACTACATGAAATGATTCATACTGGTGAAAAGCCATTCAAATGTCCACTGTGCCCATTCAGCTGTAAACAGAGTGGAGACCTAAGGAAACATGAAAGAACTCATACTGGTGAAAAGCCATTCAAATGTCCACTGTGCCCATACAGCTGTAAACAGAGTGGAGACCTAAGGAAACATGAAAGAACTCATACTGGTGAAAAGCCATTCAAATGTCCACTGTGCCCATTCAGCTGTAAACGGAGTGGACACCTAAGGCAACATGAAAGAACTCATACTGATGAAAAGCCATTCAAATGTCCACTGTGCCCATTCAGCTGTAATCAGAGTGGACACCTAAGGCAACATGAAAGAACTCATACTGGTGAAAAGCCATTCAAATGTCCACTGTGCCCATTCAGCTGTAAACGGAGTGGAGACCTAAGGCAACATGAAAGAACTCATACTGGTGAAAAGCCATTCAAATGTTCAATATGCCCGTATAGCTGCACAAAAAATGGAAGCCTGAAACGACATGAACTCACTCATACTGGTGAGAAGACATTCAAATGTCCATTGTGCTCATTCAGCTGTAAACAGTGGAAACCTAAGACAACATGTAAGAACTCATACTGGTGAAAGGCCATTCAAATGCCCACTGTGCCCATTTAGCTGTAAACAGAGTGGATACCTAAGGCAACATGAAAGAACTCATACTGGTGAAAAGCCATTCAAATGTCCACTGTGCCCATTTAGCTGTACAACAAGTGGACACCTGAAACGACATAAACTCTCTCATACTGGTGAGAAGCCATTCAAATGTCCATTGTGCTCATTCAGCTGTAAAGAGAGTGGAAACCTAAGACAACATGTAAGAACTCATACTGGTGAAAGGCCATTCAAATGCCCACTGTGCCCATTTAGCTGTAAACAGAGTGGATACCTAAGGCAGCATGAAAGAACTCATACTGGTGAAAAGTCATTCAGATGCTCAATATGCCAGTATAGCTGCACAAATAATGGAAGCCTGAAACGACACGAACTCACGCATACTGGTGAGAAGGCATTAATGCTCAATATACCCGTATAGCACTATAACAAATAGATACCTAAAGCAGCATGAGAGAACTTGACTGATGAGAAGCCGTTCAAATGCTGAATATGTCCTTATAGCCGTACACTAAATAGAATCCTGAAGGAGCATGATGAAACTCATACTGGTATAAAGCTATACAAATGTTCATTGTTGCCAGGAGGAAAACCCTCAAGAGACATGTAAGCTGTAATCAGAGTGGAAGCCTCAAACGACATGAATGGTCTCATACTGGTGAAAAGCCATTCAAATGCTCAATATGCCCTTACAGCAGCACATAAGACGAAGCTTAAGGCAGCATAAAATGAATCATACTGGTGAAAAGCCATTCAAATATCAACTGTGCCCATTCAGCTGCTTTTTTTTTATTGAAATTGTAGTTTAAGGGCCGCTTCCCATTCGGATTTCGCGGCCCATCAACTCAATGTTTTTTTCGATTCTCGCGGTACATTACGTTGTTTATTGAATATCTTTTCCAGCGCTAAATATATAAATAAATAAATAAATAAATAGATAAATAATAAATAACAATGAGAGATTAGTAGGAGATATAAATAGAAGTAAATAGGAATCGCTATATGTACCAGTTCGTAAGTCTCTTTCTTCTTTTTTAGCCCACCATCATCAGATGGTGGGCTGTTCAAATCACTTTTTGTCCGTCGTCCGTCGTCCGTCGTCCGTCAGTCCGTCCGTCCGTCAGTCCGTCGTCCGTCCGTCTGTCCGTCCGTAAACAATTCTTGTTATCGCGATTTCTCAGGAACTACTGCATGGATCTTTCTCAAATTTGGTACACAGGTTCCCCTTGGGGTCTAGTTGTGCAAGAAACCTTTCTTGGTCCGATTCCAAAATCCAATATGGCCACCAGGCGGCCATCTTGGATTTCCCCATGAAACCTTGTTATCGCGATTTCTCAGTAACTACTGCATGGATCTTTCTCAAATTTGGTACACAGATTCCCCTTGGGGTCTAGTTGTGCAAGAAACCTTTTTTGGTCCGATTCGAAAATCCAATATGGCCACCAGGCGGCCATCTTGGATTTCCCCATGAAACCTTATCGCGATTTCTCGGGAACTACTGCATGGATCTTTCTCAAATTTGGTACACAGGTTCCCCTTGGGATCTAGTTGTGCAGGAAACCTTTTTTGTTCCGATTCGAAAATCCAATATGGCCACCAGGCGGCCATCTTGGATTTCTCCATGAAACCTTGTTATCGCGATTTCTCATGAACTACTGGATGGATCTTTCTCAAATTTGCTACAAATGTTCCCCTTGGGTTCTAGTTGTGCAAGAAACCTTTTTTGTTCCGATTCCAAAATCCAATATGGCCACCAGGCAGCCATCTTGAATTTCCCCATGAAACCTTGTTATCGCGATTTCTCGGGAACTACTGCATGGATCTTTCTCAAATTTGGTACACAGGTTCCCCTTGGAGTCTAGTTGTGCAAGAAACCTTTTTTGGTCCGATTCGAAAATCCAATATGGCCACCAGGTGGCCATCTTGGATTTCCCCATGAAACCTTGTTATCGCGATTTCTTGGGAACTACTGCATGGATCTTTCTCAAATTTGGTACACATGTTCCCCTTGGGGTGTAGTTGTGCAAGATACCTTTCCTGGTACGATTTGAAAATCCAGTATGGCCACCAGGCAGCCATCTTGGATTTCTCCATGAAACTTTGTTATTTCCCAGGAACAACTGCATGGATCTTTCTCAATTTTGGTACATAGGTACGCAATCGATATGCAAGATGCCTTTTTCGGTCCGAATCGAAAATCCAATATGGTCACCAGGCAGCCATCGTAGACTTCCCCATGACATTTTTTTATCATGATTTCTCAGGAAGTACTGCCTGGATCTTTCCCAAATTTGATACACAGGTTCAATTGTGCAAGATACCTTTTCTGGTCCGATTCGAAAATCCAAGTTACGCTTCAAATGAATTCGGTATTCTCGAGTTGTGACGTTACATCACAAGAGTCGGCGGATCAAACGGTGGGGCATATTCTATATATTGACTATAGAGAATATCCATACCTTCACCTTCCATAGCAAGGAGTTCAAATAATTCGGAATTAAAATGTATTTCTTCAAATTTTAAATCAGCTTTCTTTAGTCCTTGCAGTAGCAAGTGAACTGCTCCACCCTTTCGTCTGCTGGCGGGTCGGCTACATGAAGGGACGTGACTCTTGTGACTCAACGTCACAACTCGACAACTGTAGACTACTGCATATAAACACAACAGAATTAGCATTCGTTCTTAATTATAAAATCTTAAGTATGTTTCATAGCTCATGCCAAAGTGTCAAAGAGATTGGTCTTCGCTTCCAGTACCCAATGATGACACGTGCAAGAAAATAAATATAAAAAAATACTACGAAACAAAGGCAAAGAATCCGCCGTACATGTACATTCAGACTAACTTTGCTCATTTCTCTTGTATTATAACAACCGACACAAGTACAGTTTCTTGAAATCTTGAAACTCCTGAAACTTAGATTATATCTTGGTGTTTTTCAGTGGCCTTTTCTGATCCTTTTCGCTCAGATTCGAAATTCTGTAAACAAAATTACAAATCAATCGTTTGTTCTTAGTAACAATGGACAAAAAGATCCTCTAGTCATTAGCTTACAATTATCGGACAATGGTGGGCGCCAAGATCCTTCAGGATCTCTCGTTTTTGTTAAGTTATACTAGTAATTGTGAGTTCACTGTAATCGCGTGTATGATTCCTTTGTCTTGGTACCCCATAGTACGCACAAAGCCGTCCAGAAAAAACTGGGAGAACCAGGGCGTCTTCAGGGTTCTTAGAGCCGACTTCCCGACTGACGCCCTCGGGAACAGGGGGGGGTCCTTCCAGAAATCTGTGCCTGTAACAATTGCTTGGAGTGTGTATTGGGGTACAGAACGGCAGGTCTACGTTCTATATTGCGTGAAAGTCAAAGGATCATATTCTGTGTTGAGGCGTCAGTTGGGTAACATCAACGGGGTAGCGTGTCCGGAGTGGTCTAGGGTCGAGTATTCTGATTCTGGGTGTTCTTGCTGTGCGGCGTTGTCACTCAAGGCACTGTTAGTATTCGTGTAATCGTCATCCGTCTTCTGTTTTAGGTCTTGTCCAACTCGTCTATGGTCTTCGGTGTGCCTGTATCATATGAAATAGAAGGGCTTGTAGTCATTCTTGTTTTCTATTGTTTTTCGATGCAATAATTTGATATATCTTCCTCACAACAACAGGCACCCCCCGACCGTCGGTCACATAATATGAATAGCAATATATAATTAAGTGAGTAAATAGATGGACAAATGGATAAATAACTAAACATTTCGATGGATTCAGTACTTGGTGAATACACAAACAGCTCTGTATTATTTCTGAATGCAATATCGTTTGATGGGCATAAATAATTCGTAGGACAATGAGATAGACGGCCCTCAGTATCAAGGTAACTCCGCCATCACCATTTCCTGTATTTTATGCCGAATACTGCTCGCTATATGAGATTTGGCCGTGCTTTTGTTGTCGTGAATTCAATTAGATTTGGCCATCGTTTGTTTTGTAGGACAGTGGAACAGACGGCCCTCCGTATCAAGGTAACTCCGTTGTTGCCTTGCCTATTTTATTTCTAATTGAGTCTGTGACATTTTGACCGGATGCTATGTATGGATAGTTATTATGGCCATAATGTTTTGTATGGCTATGGTGCACACGGACCTCCGTATCGAGGTAACTCCGATGCAACCATACCATTCAGCTGCACACGGAGTGGACACCTAAGGCAAAATGAAAGAACTCACACTGGTGAAAAGCCATTCAAATGCTCAATATGCCCTTACAGCAGCATAAAAGAGGAAGCTTAAGGCAGCATGAAATGAATCATACTGGTGAAAAGCCATTCAAATATCAACTGTGCCCATTCAGCTGCACACGGAGTGGACAACTAAGGCAGCACGAAAGAAGTCATACTGGTGAAAACCCGTTCTAATGCTCACGGTGCCCGTACAACTGGGCAATAATTGGAAACCTGAAAGGGAATGGACGCTCTCATAATGGAGAGAAGCCATTCAAATGTTCACTTTGCTCATTCAGCTGTAAACCGAGTTGACACGGTCACACCTAATCCAATATGAAATAACTCGTACTGGTCGAAAGCCATTCAGATGCTCAATATTCCCGTATAGCTGCACAAAGAATGAAAGCCTGAAACGACCTGAACTCACTCATGCTGGTGAGAAAACTTTAATGCTCAATATGCCCGTATAGTACTATAACAAATAGAAACCTAAAGCAGCATGAAAGAACTCATACTGGTGATAAGCCGCACCTACGGGCCTGTGAATAACATTCAGTATAACTGCCAAATATGGCGGCCCTATCCACTATAGATCGGTTGATATAGGCCAGTACACTCAAAATAAAATTCCGTTTACTCGGACGGAAAAAATCCGTACCCAGGGAATCAAGGGAATATTCCGTTATTGTAACGGATTCTTATTTTTTAACGGATTCAACGGATTTTATTATCCGTTAAATTTAACGGAGAAGTCCATCCCCAGGGAATCGAGGGAATATTCCGTTATTGTAACGGATTCTTATTTTTTAACGGATTCAACGGATTTTATTATCCGTTAAATTTAACGGAGAAGTCCATCCCCAGGGAATCGAGAGAATATTCCGTTATTGTAACGGATTCTTATTTTTTAACGGATTGAACAGATTTTATTATCCGTTAAATTTAACGTAAAGTCCGTTCCCAGGGAAACAAGGGAATATTCCGTTATTGTAACAGATTCAACGGATTTTATTATCCGTTAAATTTAACGGAAAATTCCGTCTATAGGTAATCAAGGGAAAAGTCAGTTGATATAATGCAAAAAACATGTACAAAGACACAATAAACATACTCGACATAATATCATATATTTTGATTAGACGGACTATCCATTTTACGGATAAAGGAGAAGACACACTGTAAATTTTGCGTTTAGATCCTGAACATAAATCTAAACACAAATTCTGTCCATAGTTTTTGACACGTTTAAATTCCAACATGTTTAGAAATATTGTGCTTAGACCGTAAACACATAGCTAAACATGTTTAGAAAGTTTGTATCTAGAGCCTAAACACAAACATGTTTAGCAATGTTGTGTTTAGACCCTAAACACAATGCCAACATGTTTAGGATTATTGTGTTTAGATCCTAAACACAAAGCTAAACATGTTTACGAATGTTGTGTTTAGACCATAAACACAAAGCTAAACACGTTTAGAAATATTGTGCTTAGAGCCTAAACACATAGCTAAACATGTTTAGGAAGATTTTGATTAGACCCTAATCACAAAGCTGAACATGTTTAGGAATATTGTGTTTAGAATCTAGACACAAAGCTAAACATAACCCTAAACAGAAAACTAGACACAAAATTTGTCCGCTTTTTTAACATGTTTAAATGCACACATGTTTAAATTATTACATGTCATGGAGTTAAACACAAATTTTGTGTCCTGTCTGTGAACATATTTCAGTACAAAAATATTCTCCCTGCTGGTTTGCTGTGTAAAACACTCGGACTCAAGAATTGTATGTCGGGAGTGAACTGGCCTTCATTCTGATGTCAACGGTGGTATATTCTCAATATGACTTTCGATGCCTGCTGATATGTGATATCCAATAGAAACACCATACATTTCACAAATCAGATGAGATGATGAGTATCCAGGAACAGCAAAACACAAATTGATGGAGAGAAAATAGCTGCAATCTGATGAATTCACAATTTTGCATGGACTACAAGTTGTAAGACATAGGTGTTGTTGCTTATTCCTAGATATTCACAATCCTCAATGACAAAATCTAACAATAAATGAAAGGAATAATAGTAAATGAAAGGAATAATAGTAAAGTTCTCAGTTAGTTGAATTTTATTGTCAATTAGTGCACTGCTACCATGATCATCACACCCGCGACACTGATATTGGGATTTTGTGAAATGAACTTTCATCGTAACAAGAACGGAAGCTCAAGCGATCCCAAGATCATATGCCCATGAACAAACATAGTGAGCAAGCAATGTGGTTACTCTTCAGATGGAAAAAGTGGCCACACAATAGGAAAATGCATGTCCTTTACGCGGTGTCAGAATGCCCCGAAATCATGGAATGCACATGGGCAAAAATTATGTACATTCAAAGTACTGAATACATCTATATAGACAGTGTACCTTCATTCAAGAATTGTATTGGGTTCCAAGTTCTATAAGAAAAGTTCCAATCGATTTCAGGTGTATGTTGTATCCAAAAATTCAACAAAAGTTAATACTTCATTTAAACTTAGGAACAAGAGCTGCATGGCATTCATGATTTCACTTCCAGATGATATTTCCAACACTGAAACTGTTGTTGACAGTTCAGCCATCTGTGAGGGTGATTAATATCAACGACTCTGGCTCCTCAGGCTCTTGATATTGAAGTCCCACTTGACTCTTTCAGCTGTGAAACAACAGGGAAGCAGCATTAATAAAAATCCGAGTGACAGAAGTCCCCAAAGATTGACAATTGTAATTTGACCCCAGGATGTGAATGGGTATGAATGGTGGTGCCCCCCGGTGGTCAGACTGTCATAAACATGAAGCTGCACTATCGAAACCCCTCGGCTCAGCCTCTGAACCCCAGCTATTATAATGTAAGGGTGTCTCTACCAATTGATTGGCTTGTGGGAAGAAATATTTACCCCTGGTATTGTAAGTGAACTTTCTTTGAAAAAAAAAAAGTTTTCCTCCCCTTAAATTAATTTGTTTCTGGAATAAATTGAAAGAGCTGTGTCGATGTCTCACCAAAACAACAGTACACATGGCTAGATAAATACAGTACATGTATACTAAATGGCACATGTACATGTATGTCATTTTCAAAACAGATTTGCGAGCATTCTTCGCATTGTCTAAGAGAATAAATCAATAAATCAGTCATCCAATCAATAAATAAATGTGATAGTATACTAACATGATATAGAAATAATATGCAAACTTAACATAGGAATTAGTGGATTTTGTTAGACAAGGGGCATAACTCGGCAAAATATTTTCTGACACGACTCATTTTCGATAGGCATCTAGTGTCATTTTCAAAACAGATTTGCAGGCATTCTTCGCATTGTGTAAGAGAATAAATCAATAAATCAGTCATCCAATCGATAAATAAATGTGATAGTATACAAACATGATATAGAAATTATATGCAAACTTAACATAGGAATTAGTGGATTTTATTAGACAAGGGGCATAACTCTGCAAAATACTTTCTGACATGACTCATTTTCGATAGGCATCTAGTTCAGGTCAAGAGAAACAACTGTATCACGTTAGGATGTTGTATATGGAACGGTTCTGAAATTATCACAATAACAAATCATAAATGGATTTTTATTTGTAAAAAGGGGCATAACTCTGCAAAATATTGTCCGAGATGACTCATTTTCGATAGGCTTCTGATTTACGTGAAGATAAATAGATGTAACAAGTTTGGTTCCCATGCATGAAACGGTTCTGTAGATATCGCGGTAACGGATGGACGTACGGACAGCCGTACATTATGACGACAATACCCCTAGGCCAAAGTTACCGGTAAGTTTTTTTTAGAATTTATTTTATGTTCCAGACAGACCCCAATATCAGTGTAGTCCTTTCCGGCCTCTCAGGCTGAATGTTATCCTGACACAGGGACCCCAGCCTTTGATCTATCCTCTTAAAACAAAGTCCAAATTAGTAAGCAACAAGTTACAATTTTCAAACTGACCTGGCCCAGGAGTCGAAATATTAAAATTAATTTAACAGTCACACGAGACAGGGGATCAAAAAGTGTACCCACCACCTTTGAGAATTACCTGAACAAGCGGTCGTTGAAATTGTCGAGTACATGTAATTCACAATTAACGACAAAGCAGCTACACGTTACCAATAAATTAATGACACCTTGTTTCCATGCACTAATTTGCAGCTGTTTGAATGCATTTTGTCAAAGATATATTTTGAACACCAAAATAAAAATAAAAAAAATTATTGGCTACCTGTCACTGGAGACAGGTATTTTATTTGTCTACCTGTCTTTTTATAAAATTACCTGTCGGGGGGAGGCAGACGTGTAAATTTCGACTCCTGCGGCTTGAGATTGAACCCAAATCACATGGCTTGTAGGGCAGATGTTCTTATTCATTAGGCCATCACAATTGACCAGATTAACCGTTAACAACAGAAAACAGTAATCCTACAAGGGTAACACACCGGTTCTTGTCGAATCACCGAAGTTAAGCATTGTTAAGCTCGGTCAATACTTGGACAGGATGCTGTACTGGCTGGACTGATCAGTGCCCAGGGTAATAGGAACCGTGAGCACTCTCGTGTTATGGTACATGTAGGCACAGTTGTGATAGGACTGAAACAAGTTTGAAAACGATGCTAAACCCTACTACTCACCCCTTCCTACAAGGGTACCTAATAATTTAAATTACACTATATTAAAGGCACATGCCTCAATTTAAGGTGGTAACCTGTTCTCCGGTTGCCTGGAGGTTGCCATATGAAAAATAGTGGTAACCTATTTTCTGGTCCCCATAATTTTGACTGATAATTGACAATAGGTTAATCATTATGCCATAGGTTACCAATGTAGATTTCATGGTAACCTGTTGAGAGGTTATCATCAGCACTCCTTAAATTGAGGACTGCGGCAATCACAGATTGAGAGTTTTACATCTCAACTGGTGAAATGGGATATGAAATGCACTCAATGATCCAGAGAAATGATTCTCAACAGAGAATATATGAAGTGACCTTTTGTATAGAAATTATTTTGGCATAGTACTGCAGGGGACGAAATTGAATGTCTGCTATCTTCTGATGAGCTCTTCCCTGCCCACAATTAGGCTTTTTTCTTTAAATTTTGTACCAATACATACTTGGAAGTCATTGTCTGTTTTCCTCAACATTGAAAGAAAAAGCATGGTTTGACAATCAACAACTTTCCCAGGTGGAGTTAGAGTTTCATGGTTCTTTATAGCTGCATGGGCAAGCTATACAAAGAACTGGAAGACAAGGAATGCCAGTATTTTTAACTCCAAATGAATAAGGGTCTTTGGGGCTCTAAAGTTATAAATCAAACAAAAGAAGTTGAGATTTCTCATTAACAGTACTTACATCCTTTCTGCAAATAACATCTGTAGTGTTGCAGGAACTCTTCTGTTCGAGCGAGGTGTTCCAGTACAGCGTAACTTTTCATTCTGGCATCTTCCTTCTATAAAAATATTAATATATTATATAAATAGGCATACATGTATCATATTGTGTGTCATATTACCAGTATTGTTTGATTACAATCATGTGAATGTACAAGGGAGTATGAAACACCATTACTGTACTCGATGGATTATTAATATATGTAATTCAAGCTTTCCAAATATATATGGCATAAAACTGTAAAACAGTAATGTCAAAAAGGGTTGTCACTTTCACTGACCCAGAACGCATTCTTCGTGATTATATCTCCCATACATTTATAAAGAACAGAGATGATAGACATATACTTGTTTATACATGCATTTGAAGTTTTGATAAATCATATGAAATATTTTCACAAAATACATATACCGTTACTTTAACACTAATTACAGTGGGATTTAAAAGTTGCCAACAAGAGGCAAGAGGTGCACTTGAATGACTGTTGGTAAATTTAAGTAAGAATTAGGTCCCCCTCTGCCCCACAACTCACCCCACTCCGTTATGTTTGAATCCCCTATGCTCTGACGCACCCCTCCCCCCCCCCCACCACAAACTGAGTTATTACTTTGTGCATCGCCTACTCAGGAAATCATATATTTACAAACCTTCAACAGAAGCCTGTGGCAGAAGGAAAACCGGCACTTTTCAGTTTGATCTGTAATATCAACATAGAGACACCCCATAGTCTATTCACAGGTACAGAGGAGTCTTCTAAGTTCTAGTCAAAATCCTGAAAATAGTTGCATGCAGGCAGTTTTACTATAGTGAGTAGTTTGTCATTGACAGAGCGAACAAATTCATTCTGACCCCCTCGACCAGCACTGCAACTTTGTAAGAATTTTGGCAGAATGTGACCACGGTCCACAGTGTCCTTATTCCTACGAATTGGGCTCTTATTACGGCAAAAAAGAGAAATCACTAAGACCAAGGCAGAAGTTGAAGAACTAGGGCTTTATTACAGGCGCATGCTTGTTGACCCGATATGAAATTACACAATATAATACAATAATTGCATGCAAAATTGTTATGAACAAGTGAGTATATATATTAATGATTCAGAACAGCATGCAAATCAGCTGGTAGGCAATACAATTAGACCAGAGTTATATACATGTACAAATTGTCAGACATAGACATGACAAACATCATGAACATAGGCTACACATAGAAGCTATACACATAGAATATCCACATGTGACAAATAGAAATTGCACATTATAAAAATGCTTAAATGCATGCAGCAACAATAGAAATACATACATGTACGTACAGACTTGCTGAGCATATTACCTATGGAATTCAAAGATGAATATACATGTAGATAAAATATAATAATATAAAGCATAATGGACAATGCGTAACCATAAAACCCCCCAAGCCGCAGGCCCCCCAAGCGGAGCCACCTTCTCTCGGGAATGGGAAACCGCCCAACTAGCAAGACTGTATGATAAGGGCTCGCATCAATTGAGAGGCCACAACCTTCTCCTTGAGACCCAACTCTAGATAATTTTTGTAAGCGTCACTTCTCCAGTCACCACCCAGCTGAATAAGCTTAGTGGGAACCCGCGCCTGGAAGGCCCAGGACGCACCCCCACGACGAAAGCTATGCGAGGAGTACAGAGCTGGATTACGTCCAGATTTTTTGATCAAATCTTTAAAGAAACGCTGTAAGAAGGCATAGGTGACTGGAGAAGATCTACCACGTCCTGCCTTGGGTAAGCAGAAGGCTGGAGACCTGGAGTCCCTGGGGACTAAATTAACCATGCGAGAGAAGGCGGCAACGGGACAGAGAGGCGACCCGGGAATAGCCAACAAAGGCATTCTAAGTTCACGTTGCCCGAATTGAATCGTTTTGGACCACTTAATTAAAACTAAGAGAGTGTCAGGGCCCTGAACAATGTCCCCCCTAGTCAGCTGCTTACTACCATCGAAGGACCCAAGGCTGTTGGGAACTAAATTAGATTTCCGTGCCATAAGAAAAAAGGCCAACAAAAAAAGGGCCCAAAGTGTGGCATGGATGGGATTATGAAAATTCAAAAATGGAAGAAATTCCAACAAAATTTGGGGAGTGATGGGCAAGGCCCGCTTAGGTTGGTGCAATTTAACACGGGACAGTCCTCTGATCAGCAGATGCACATCTATAGCCTTCAAGTCGGGGGCTTCCATATCCAAAAGAAAATGAAGGAGTTTAACTCCACTAAGGTAGTTACGGATCGCCTCCGTGGACTTAAAACTTCGACTAAGAAACTGAGCGAACAAACACATATGCTCATGAGAAGCGGGGAGAGGTTCCAACCCAAAATGCTCGCAAAAAAGGAAATAGGATCTCCATTGAATTTTAAGATTCTTGTTTGTACCCTTAGCAAAGGCCTGGTTCATGGAACCCCTAGCTTCCTGACGGAGGGCGACCAGACCTAAGCCTGAAAAAAAAAAGGAATTAAAGGTTGTGGGTAAAGCAAAATAAACGGTCATGCACCGGAGTGTCTGATAACTTCTCCCCCATGGTCCTAATGACGAACTCTTCTTTAAAGTGGTCCCCCAAGTTCCATCTAGACAAGAGGTCCGGAAGACGATTGTCCACTCCGGGAATGTGCCGAGCTCTTAACTCGAATTCGTGCAACGCTGCCAAAAAAAATATCTCTCTCAGGCAGTCTTGCATAAACTCATTCCTAGCCCTCCCAGAATTCAACAGAATGACAGAAACCTGGTTATCGCATAAGATCAAGGCACGCTTACCCCTCAGCTGAGATCCCCATAATTTAACACAAACTACGATGGTGAGTAGCTCTAATGCATTTATGCTAAGATGTTCCCTGGCCAAGAATGGCGGAAAAGGGAAATGGCAATACTGAGTACCGCAAATACCCCCACCCCCTTGCAAACATGCGTCAGTCGCCAGTAGCTCATCCGGTTCGGACCAATCTTCGGTAATTATCATGGAGACCCCATTGTAGGTCATCAGAAAGTTTTCCCACCATAACAGATCTTTTTTGACGAATCCGGGGATCTTAGACCTGCCCGGCAACTTAGGGAATGTACGCAACCAAGAGATGAGCCTGCACACAAACAGCCTACCTGGCCTGACGCATGCTGAAACAAAGTTCAGTTTGCCTAACAGGGACTGAAGCTCAGTTAAGGAAGCCTCTTCCCACAGTAACCAATCACTAACGAGCTGCATAATTTCCCTTAGTCTATCTGGTGTTATTTCTAACGTCATAGTTATGGTGTTAAACCAGACCCCTATGTATTTCATTTGCGTTGAGGGAGAGCATTCTTTTTCTTCCGAATCCTCCAACCCACAAAGCTCGAGCAAAATACCCAACATAAGAAAGGCCTCGTCAGCAGCTGTTCTGTTTGAACATATATACAATAGCTGATGTAACCCTCTGGCAGATCTGAGCGGCGGATCGTAACCCCATAGATAATACTCGATCAAAAAATATCTTGCCATTCCAACGGAAGGCAACTAAATTAATATCACCGGGGTCTATAGGTATTTGGCGATATGCTCTTTTCAGGTCTTTTTTGAACAACAGACAGCCTCTACCTTTCCTTTTAATTATTTCTACCAACTGATCGACTTTAGGGTAAGTGAGTTGGATAGATTCTCCCAAATACTCATCTTTTTTTATACCATCATTCACTCCGCCACCCTTGGGAAAACTAAGGTCTAAAATGACGCGTCGCTCGGAGGTGTCAGATTTGGGTACGGAGTTCAAAGGTGATAACTTTATGGGAGAAGATAATGGATTTTCATCAAATGGTCCGAGGACAGCTTGGTAAGCTAATTCCTTACTAATGTAAGAATTTATGTCATTGGGAAACTCCCTGGCCCCTTTATGATTCTTCACCCTACCCATCTGCAACTCGGAGAAACGGTCATAACCTATGGGAAATCCAAATTCCAAGAGATCACATAAACGGTAATCACGATAACTAGATAATTCAGATCTCCAGAATGGTATGTTTAGACGAGATGGGACTGGTGAACGACAGCCCTCAAAGGTAAATTGCCCGGAGTCAGTGACTGATTCGTGAAGCTCGATGAAAAGGGAATTGAAACTATGAACATGATTGTGATCACTGCAATTAGCAATGAAGGGTTGCCCTGCCCGAGGAAGTGCCAGATCGTCAATGATTTCAGAGCTGTGTTTCTTTACAAATTTAAGCACGTTTTCATCAACCTTAACCAGATCACCTTCAAGACACTCTCGCCGTCCCCGGGCAGTAGCAGTAAATGATTTTTTTTCATATAGGCTGGCATGAATATGTCACACTCTGGATTGAGGGTAGAGTCCAGTGCTAGTCATTTGGACTTATGCCTTATTTAATTTTTTTTAGATTTACGCTGGCGCTGCCTCGTTTGATTACACTGGCTGCCATTACCTGAGAAATATTCACAAAGCTAATTATCCTCCTCTGAGGAAGAACCATCAACTAAACCTAATCCTAAGGTTTTCATACGTGAGTTGACAACATCGTTCAGATGTTCTACTTCACGCAACTCATTAATCGTAACCCTCTGATTACTTTGATCAGTTCTTAATTTAAAGTTCCCAGAGCTAGAATCCTTTAATTGACCCACGGTTGTACCTTCTCTCCGTTTTTGGTGTTGTTGGTGTTGTTGTTGGATAACCTTCAGTTCCTGCTTTGAGCGTTCGATCTTCTCCCGTAACAACTGTTTTATCCTCGTCTTCTGTTGGTCCGCGGCACGTTTTTTCTGCTGCTCGAGTTCCTCCAGTTCCTTCTGTAATTCCAGTAACTCCTGGTCGGAGTCGTCATCGTCATCAGGAATATCGCCGGTTGTTGTCTCTTGTTGCTCCGCTGTCAGGGAGTAAGATGCAGCTTCCGGGTCTGGTCCAGTGGCGCCCTCTGACGTCTGCGTTGCCATCGTAATCTCCCTTCCGTCGACGGGGAAGAGATCTAACAACGAGTTCCTTCCCACGGAATCCAAAACAGCGTAGTTGTGGTTGCTACGATTGCTTCGATCAGATTTCCGAAGCATCTGAGAATAAGATTAAACGACAGCCGTCGAATCCTGCACCAGTTCCAATTCGCCGTACAGGTATTCAATTACTCAACTCATCATATCGGACTCGAAATGTCCAGTACTATTTCTCGAACTCTCAACGATCTAGCTATCACGGCAGAACACACCACGGTTTCAACCTCAGATCAAATTCAAAGTCAGTCAAATCAAAAAATTAACCCGTCAAGTACACAAAGGAAATCAAGAAATTCTAGTGTTCGGATCAACAAACATACATCGAATGGAGAAAGTCTATAGTAAAGCCCTAATAAAGGAGCCAGTCAGCTCGGCCCATGTGACGACCTGAAAAGGTGGGAGGGAACTAGCCTTATAAGACGTCAAGTAGTTGTTGTTGTTGTTTAAGCCTTGACGTCTTATGTCGGTAGCTGAAGGTGAAACGGAAAAAAACAAACGTTCACAAAAATACGTCTTTCAAACCTCGTACGCTCCCCTGAATATATCCTTTTCGTTCTATGATCACCTAAGTTTGGGTGAATGGTGTCATTGAGGTGTTTATATGCCTTGTGCAAAGCACATGGACAGAAACATATTCTCAAATATTTCTACGGCTTGTTCGATTCTCAACAGCCGCCATGATTGTGTAATGCGCATGCGTCGAACAAAACAACATCCGTTTGCAAAACGCACATGGCTAGTTAGGCCACGCCCACCATGTACGTGGTCACAACTGAACAAGAATCCCCGTTCTCATTCCCCGGTAACATCATGGAGGAAACACTTCGTTCCGCCATACGTAGGATAAAAGAATCGCGGGTAAAAATCCCCTACGCATTAAAAGAAATGCAAAGACGAGTATTAGTTACTTTAATGGAGAGGAAAAACATGGTAGCTTTATTGCCAACAGGTTATGGGAAAAGTGACTGTTATGCATTTTTCCCACTTATAAGTTAACATATGAGGTACAGTAATAATATTTTCCTTGTTTACGTGTGGCAGAACGAAGTGTTTCCTCCATGATGTTGCCGGGAATGAGAACGGGGATTCTTGTTCAGTTGTGACCACGTGCATGGTGGGCGTGGCCTAACTAGCCATGTGCGTTTTGCAAACGGATGTTGTTTTGTTCGACGCATGCGCATTACACAAGCATGGCGGCTGTTGAGAATCGAACAAGCCGTAGAAATATTTGAGAATATGTTTCTGTCCATGTGCTTTGCACAAGGCATATAAACACCTCAATGACACCATTCACCCAAACTTAGGTGATCATAGAACGAAAAGGATATATTCAGGGGAGCGTACGAGGTTTGAAAGTACGTATTTTTGTGAACGTTTGTTTTTTTCCTTTTCACTTTCAGCTACCGACATAAGACGTCAAGGCTAGTTAAACAACAACAACAACTACTTGACGTCTTATAAGGCTAGCATTGACATAGAATACTAACCTGATAAAAAAATAAGCAACATGATCCATTATCTTTGCAATTCATTCAGCTTCATCCTTGACTGAAAATCAATTCCACGGAGAAATGAGTCCCTTTGATAACAGTTTCTATGAAGTCAAACTGAAGATCGTGATCTCACGCCAGATCCGAATTCGTAATTGAAAAACACCCAGCAAAAGGGCCAATTGTGCATGGGTGTCTCGAAACTGCCAACAGCCCTAATTACTTATCGTCTTGGCACAGGGATATATCTCTCCAACGCCAATGTTGATAAAATATTAAATACAACCAAGGTCCACAGGCCTCATTTAGCAATGAGTAAATGAGCGTGAGTAGGCCTTATTTTATACCGCTATACAGCGCCCAAAATAAACGAGCATTAGTGATGATGGAATATGGTTTTGTTTCTAACTGGTCATCATTCATTGGTTATGCTGTCTTCACCAGTTGTCGGTGAAAGCTGTCAGATATTTTGTCTGACTTTTAATGGTCCACCATTTTCAACGCCACTGGTACATTCGATATGGCTTTGATTATGCTCTCGAGGCGTCATCTTCAAAAAATGCACTTACAAATAAATCAATAAAATCAAGCAAACTGACAGGATGCAACTGAGAAAGAGGCTTTGTTGATTTGTGTTTCATATCATATATTTCATCTAGGATTGAACTGCAACAGAGTAAATATGGATGATATACCGATGAAAATGGAGCCCTTTGACGAGGACACCACTTCCGTGGTACAGGGTGATTGTTACCGCCGACATTTGTCCGTGAAAAAAGGGCCGCGAGTCCAGAGCACTGCTTCCATAGGAGCACTGAATTTAACAACAGTCGCGGCAAAGGAAGAACCAGCGGACTTGGTTGATGAGTTTGAATTTCCAAGAAATGATGCTGTAATCAAACCTAAAACATGTAAACAAGTAAGTTTTGAGTTAGTGTACCTTTGAGTCGTACACGGGAAAGATTTTAACTATTTTGCGTTTTGCGAACTATTTTGCGAACATGTATTGAAAAAAATATCCTAAACAATTAAGCGCATCATTAAAATGGCGGTGGAGACTTATATGACGTATTCCACGATAACCTTGTCCACTGTCAAATTTTCTGTCCAAACGAAGAATGACATTCGCAATATTAAAGATATTGAAAAACAATTCTGTGGCATGTATATGTATGCTAAACTCACCAAAACTGTGTAATGTATGCATATGAATATGCACAGAGTTATCAGGTACATTTTTTGAGAGGCAGAAATGTAAATGTTGCTAATGTCATTTGAGCTAATGTCGTCATGCTTTTTTTTAAATATTCACCACATATCAATGTCAATTACATTATCCTGATATTATTAATATATATGTACCATAGCCAGTGTATTAAATACCAATACATGAATATTGTGTTTGTTTGAAGAAAGTTGCAACGATGTTCATGGGCGTCACTAGGATTTTTCAAAGGCGGGTCGATTATCATAGCACTCTAAGCGAGGGTCCAGGCCCGGGGTCCTAGATCGCCGGAGATCCGTTCTAAGCGTTTTCCCGGAATTAAATCTGAACATAATGTATGCAGATTTAGGGTTATGGGTCATTCCATGAAATGGGGGTACCAAAGTGTGACATGCAAACCAATTTTGAAAAGATGTCAATTCCTGGCTGCACTAAGTTAGGGATAATATTGATATACAGAGATTCGGAAAACATAAGAAAACGGATAATATTCCACAATTTGGGAGAAAAATAAAATAATGAAGTTGCGCGTGTAACGAGGACACCAAACTATATGTAAAAATCATCACATAACATGTTAACTTAAGTGTCAAATAGAATAAAAACATGATCAAATTGTTAGAATATTTAATCCTATTCTTAGTCAGCATATTTAGTGACATTCACTGCCTCAAGCCAATCAAGTGGTGCGTGTAACATGGACACCAAAAATGTCTTCGTGTCCTTTCGCATACATCATGCGAAATCACCATACTAGGTCGCCATCAAACTCTAGACTTTACCATCAAACTGATCATGGCACATGAACATTTTATATGTAAGACTGGTTTTAGTTTCACTTTCGTTCTTCTGGAATCAACATTTGTTTGTCACACATGTAACGAAGTGGCAAAGGTAACGGTTCAGGACACGAAAAAGCACAATACTACCTACCCGCTATTTTTTGCAATTGTCTCATTATATGACACCTACATGTACTCTAAAGTGGCTCCACCAGCCATGTCACAAATTTTGGGTTCCATTGCTGCACATTGTAAATCATGTCAAAAAAAATAATAAGTAAAATGCAAGACGAGGGTGGTGCGTGTAACACATGAAAGAGGACACGAAAGCGAGACATAAGAGTATATTCCAACTACAGCTAAATGGACACATCGAAATCCTGTCATATTTGGATCGATAATAGACAAGATTAGCCCAGCTCAAGAATAGTTTTGAATGACCACTGAATGACATTTTCTTGGTGACAGGTAAGAGGTAAGGTAAGTAACAAAAGAGGACACAAAGCGTTACACGCGCACCCTGGATTTTGAGGGTTTCATGCATCCAGAATCTGCATTTGAGGGTGACTGATATGAAATAAACTAAAATAAATTGAAAGACATGAGCCAGATCGATACTTTAAGTTGTTTTATTGGTCAAATTTATTAGCAATTCATGCACCCAGTGCAAACAAAAGCATCAATGTTTGCAATGTTTGCAATGTCACATTTTTGGGGTCCGTGGGTGTCCTCATATGCGGACACCGATGGTCCTCCAAAAGTAATGGTCGTAAATATAACTAAGATGTTATCTTATGTATATCTACTTGTATCTGGCATTAAATAGGAATAAATGTTTTTAAAATCAGTGTAATATTTTAGAAAATTCACTGGTTTTAAGTTTGAGTGCTTAAAGGTGACCCCATTTCATGGAATGACCCTTATATTATACAGCTCTGGGACCTAGATGGCCTGAGATGCATTCTGAGCGATTTCCAACAATTAAACTAACACGTCATTTGTCAAATATCAGTATTATATTTTATTCTCTTGTCATCTTGAAAAGACAATAATAATGCTTTGGGGCGATATACCTTGTAGGCTAATCCAGTGGCGTCGGAACGTAATTGAAAGTGGGGGACCACTATCACAGCCCAAGAGGCGGGGGTCCAGGGGTCGCTTAGGCCCTGGAAGCTCCGGGGTCCTAGATTGCCGGAGATGCGTTCTGAACGTTTTTCCGGGAATACAACTGATCATACTGCATGCACATTTATGATTCTATTTTCACCATTTTCACGGGTAAAACGTTTTGCATTTCGCCAACGGTAGACCGAGGCTGCCGATGCTCCATTATCAATACCACACGCATCGAGCAGAAGGAAAAAACACACGAGTTAGTGTTAATGATTAATTGAATAGTAAATTCGCCTGCTTTATCCGTCGAGGGTTCCTCTGCTATATCCGTCGTGGGTGGAGTCTCATGAACAGAGCTACAGCTCTTTCATAATCCACTTTATGACCATAACACGGAAAGTCGTGGTAAACCCATTGTTGAGCGAACTGACGCGTCACTACTGGAACAGAACATGCTTACGAGCCTGGAGACGGACATTTTTCATTCTTTTTTTTCCCTTTTGCTCTTTTGTTTTGTTTTTGTTTTCTCTGTTTTTGTTTTTTTGCTGTTTTTTTTTCTCTTCTTTTTCTTCTGTTTTTTTTTGGCGCGTCCAAGGGGGGGTCGTTCGCACCTGACGACCCCCCCTAACGACGCCCCTGATGTTATGGGGGAGGGGTATACTGGAATCGGCTTGTCCGTCTGTCCTTCCGTCTGTAAACACACTATTGTCCAGACTATTCCTCCTAGGATTTTTCTTCTATTTTAATGAAACTTTACATATGTGTACGAGTTGTCACAGCGAAACAGCTCACCAATTACCAGTATACGAGTTGTCAGAGCATTCCATCATAGCTCTCTAGATTTGTATCTAATACCGCTTATGCCGGTGCTAGGGGCCGTGTGGTCATATCATCCAAGTTGCCACATGAACAGGTACAATAAAAGCGTACCTGAGATACAACACATATCACGAATCGTTAGATTCTTGGTATGTGCTTTAGAATAGGTTAACCAGAAGACTATTCTGTGAAGTCATGTGACGCAGTCAGTATGTCGGCACCTCTTCCCACTTCCCTTATATGTGTTGTAATTACCTATGGTTTGAAGATGTGCATGTCCTATTTACACATTTATGGCGTTTTGAACTATACAGGATCTATTCCCATGTACAGATAAGTTTCTAGTGTAATCAACTAATCCCACTATTTTTATCAGGAGGTTCTGAAACTTTGTAGACATGTTTGAAGATTTGCATCTCCTATTTGTGACATGAAATATTATTTTTTGTCAAAATTACCCAGACTTGAAATGACCAGTATATTATTGTTTTTATACTGTATTGATGTATTACTCAGAACGGCAGACAAGGGGTATCTCAGTTATCCCTTAGGATAACAGTTAAATCTAGTTTTCGTCTAACTCCCGTGACGGGAATGACAGCAAAATTTTGAAATGACCCAGTATTACAGCCTGGGTGATGTCATACACTGACAATGGTACAGATACATCAATACGATTGGCCTAATTCCACTGAGCATATGCAAGTGGTCGTCTTAAAAGAAATTTCTTGAACATATACAAAATAGATTTCGACGAAAAAATGACGCAAGGAACACAAACGGTGCAGATCTCATTTATGTCTTGTCCTGCTAAATTAAAAACTGCACAAAGAGTTCATAGGATCACTTGTTTATATTTCTCTCATACATTTCATTGACATGCAGATACATGTAGTAAGGTAGAGGGCACATTGTCTCACGATATTTTTTAATCTAAACGTGTTGCTAATGTTCTTTTTTTTTTACCGTCATTGATTGACGGAAACGGGAGTTAGTGGACAAGGTTATCGTTGAATCCGCCATATGCCTGTAAGCCATCAAGTAAATCAAGAAAACCTTTTTCACTAATGCGAGTCCTCATATGGCTTTTTGCTCCATCTCCAACGATTTCCCGATCTAATCAACACAGTATTGGTGGGAGATTGATATCTGTTCTCAATTTATGCTTTGTAGCAATCAATTTAATTAAGGGGGTTACAATACATTAATTAACGATTGCCGTGGTTGTTGTTCTAGGAGAGTACAGAGAGCTGTTCCTACACAGTGGAGATGAAAGGTAATGGAGTTGTTAATGTGCTGGCCATGGTAACAGACAGACCACACCCAGTGACCTTGTACAAGGTTGATCCCAAATTAAGGAGCAATACTGGAGTAAACAACGAACGGCTGGAGACTGGTAATCTAGAACCACAGACTGATCACTTTGAAACAAAGAGAGGAGACATTGCCAGATCTGAAGAACACTCGCTCAAGTCGTCAACCCTTTTTCACACTGGTGAAAAACCTTACAAATGTTCTCTGTGCTCATATAGCTGTACAGATAAAGATAACCTTGAGAAGCATGACAGAATTCATACTGGTGAAAAGGCATATAAATGTTCTATGTGCTCATATAGCTCTGAACGGAGAGGTCACCTTGATGTGCATAAAAGAATCCATACTGGTGAAAAGCCATACAAATGTTCTCTGTGCTCATATAGCTGTACACATAAAGGTAACCTTGAGAAGCATAACAAAATTCATACTGGTGAAAAGCCATACAAATGCTCTATGTGCTCCTTTAGCTCTGCACAGCGATGTGACCTTTATGTGCATAAAAGAATCCATACTGGTGAAAAGCCATACAAATGCTCTATGTGCTCATATAGCTCTAAACGGAGTGGTCACCTTGATGTGCATAAAAAAATCCATACTGGTGAAAAACCTTACAAATGTTCTCTGTGCTCATATAGCTCTATACATAGAGGTCACCTTCAGAAGCATAACAGAATTCATACTGGTGAAAAGCCATACAAATGTTCTATGTGCTCATATAGCTCTGCACAGAGAGGTAACCTTCAGACGCATAACAGAATTCATAGTGGTGAAAAGCCATAGAAATGCTCTATGTGCTCATACAGCTGTGTACATAGAGGTCAACTTGATGTGCATAAAAGAATCCATACAAATGCTCTATGTGCTCATATAGCTCTGCACAGAGAGGTCACCTTCAGAAGCATAACAGAATTCATACTGGGGAAAAGCCATACAAATGCTCTATGTGCTCATATAGCACTGCACAGAGAGGTAACCTTCAGAAGCATAACAGAATTCATAGTGGTGAAAAGCCATAGAAATGCTCTATGTGCTCATATAGCTGTGTACATAGAGGTCAACTTGATGTGCATAAAAGAATCCATACTGGTGAAAAGCCATACAAATGCTCTATGTGCTCATATAGCTCTGCACAGAGAGGTAACCTTCAGAAGCATAACAGAATTCATACTGGTGAAAAGCCATACAAATGCTCTATGTGCTCATACAGCTCTGCACGGAGCGGTCACCTTGATGTGCATAAAAGAACCCATACTGGTGAAAAGCCTTACAAATGTTCTCTGTACTCATATAGCTGTACACATAAAGGTAACCTTGAGAAGCATAACAAAATTCATACTGGTGAAAAGCCATACAAATGCTCTATGTGCTCATATAGCTCTAAACGGAGTGGTCACCTTGATGTGCATAAAAAAATCCATACTGGTGAAAAACCTTACAAATGTTCTCTGTGCTCATATAGCTCTATACATAGAGGTCACCTTCAGAAGCATAACAGAATTCATACTGGTGAAAAGCCATACAAATGTTCTATGTGCTCATATAGCTCTGCACAGAGAGGTAACCTTCAGACACATAACAGAATTCATAGTGGTGAAAAGCCATAGAAATGCTCTATGTGCTCATACAGCTGTGTACATAGAGGTCAACTTGATGTGCATAAAAGAATCCATACAAATGCTCTATGTGCTCATATAGCTCTGCACAGAGAGGTCACCTTCAGAAGCATAACAGAATTCATACTGGTGAATAGCCATACAAATGCTCTATGTGCTCATATAGCACTGCACAGAGAGGTAACCTTCAAAAGCATAACAGAATTCATAGTGGTGAAAAGCCATTGAAATGCTCTATGTGCTCATATAGCTGTGTACATAGAGGTCAACTTGATGTGCATAAAAGAATCCATACTGGTGAAAAGCCATACAAATGCTCTATGTGCTCATATAGCTCTGCACAGAGAAGTAACCTTCAGAAGCATAACAGAATTCATACTGGTGAAAAGCCATACAAATGCTCTATGTGCTCAAACAGCTCTGCACGGAGTGGTCACCTTGATGTGCATAAAAGAACCCATACTGGTGAAAAGCCTTACAAATGTTCTCTGTACTCATATAGCTGTACACATAAAGGTAACCTTGAGAAGCATAACACAATTCATACTGGTGAAAAGCCATACAAATGTTCTTAGTGCTTATATAGGTCTGTAGAGAGAGGCCACCTTGATTTGCATGAACGAATTCATACTGGGAAAAAGCCATACACGTGTTCTCTGTGCTCATATAGCTGTACACAGAAAGGTAACTTGAAGAGACATAACAGAATTCATACTGTAAAAAGTCATACACATCCCCCGTTTAACTGGCCAACTACGTGACAAAGGGGAACATGCGAGTTCAAGCGCGGCTGAGATACTAAGACTACATCCGAGAATCCACCGAATTCTCGGGCCTGAATGTTAGGTGCCGACGTATGTTTTCCTGTAGCGCGTATGGTTGCTATCTCGTCACCAGACGCCGTCAAGTTTTCCCACCTCTTGCATATCGCTCCTATGCACAAAAATATCTCATACGGGCAAAAAGCCATACAAATGTTCATCTTGCCCATATAATTGTGCATGGGAAGAACAATAAATCGACAAGAAAGAACTGATACTGGTGAAGAGCCATACACATCTCTTATTTGGCTGTCCAGCGACGCAACATTGAAAACATGTGGGTTCACAAGAGGACGCTTACTCGGGATAAGCCGTTGAAATATCCACTTTGCCCGTGTAGCTGTTCCTCCATTTAGATTACCAACGCCAAAAGAAATTAAACAACGAACATCATGAACTTTAGCTTGCTGGCAGTAAGTCACGTGCCAAGTAACATGTGTCTTGCAGTACAATTGGAGCCAATGTTACAATACGAGAATGGATACAAAGATATGTACATGCTTCTAAACCAGCTTAAATCTGTGTTCAGAAGCCAAGAGAAGTGGAATATGATATTCTATAACCAGCTGGACTGAAAATGCATACAGTGATTGCAAACTGACGACGGTTTCAGTACAGAATAAGCCACAAAATAAACTGCTATGCCAGATGACAAATTTTACAGAAACAGAATTGTAGCATTTGCTATAGTGAAACTGAAACACTTTTGCACTTATTTTGAGAATTCATAATTGGAAAGGAATTATGGACAATTATAATAGACTGGATTGTCAGTGAAACTGATGCAGTAATTGATATGAATAGAGAAAACGCCGTCCTTGGCATGGTATCAGATAGTCTTCTCCAGGCTTGTAAACTTCATCATTATTGCAGTATGATTCTAAATATACAAGTAGAAAGTTATAGGTGGATCACTATCAACCACAACTTTGAAACAGGAAATAAACAAAAAGTGGAAATCAAAAATTATTTGCCACCAATTAAGGCAGAAACTTTCAAACAGAGATGACAATTTGTTCTAGAATTATTGAATGACTGAGCCTATACCAAAAAGTATTTTCTATCTGTGTTTACTGTTTACCCTTATTATATATTAACCTTGATCTACAAAACAGATCCAAATTTATGATTAACAATTAAATTGTGAATATAAGTGCCTGCCATGTCTATCTGTCTTTACCTATATGTCTCCATGTATTAGTCTATTCATGCGAGCTTTTATGTACATGTATGCGTTGTGATGTATGATGGGAAAGTAATTAAACAAAAGAGGAAAGAGTAAGTTCCGCGTCATAAGACACGAGAACCGGTGCCGCGGTTTTCTCCGCCATGTTTTCCACAGTCACAAATCTACAATCACAATGATTTGTACAAATCTGGAATATCCTCCATCGTTCTGTAACCAAGTCTGGATATCTGGATATAATGTGCTAAAGTGCTATTCTCCATCGTTCTGCAACCAGATTTCGATATTCTCTGATGTTCTCAAGTGTTATTCTCCATCGTTCTGTAACCAGGTTTCGATATTCTCTAATGTGCCAAAGTGTTATTCTCCATCGTTCTGTAACCAGGTCTTGATTATGATATTCTTTGATGTTCTTAAGTGTTATTCTTCATCGTTTGGTAACCAGGTCTCGATATTCTCTAATGTGCCAAAGTGTTATTCTCCATCGATGACGTACTCCGTCGTCGACAGCAACCGACCGAGTTTGGGGTAGAGAACGAGTTAGTTTTGGTCACGTAGATAATGTGCTGAGTTTTATTTCGTAAAGTTGGGTTTCATTGATGTGTTTGGTGACTCCGCGATGTACCGATCTTTGATCATAGAATATGTTCATCACGGCATGTTAGATATGCACATTGTTTTTATTGCCTTTTTGAACACAAGCCAACAGAAAACGATTAGGCTGAAATGAAGGACCATGTATCCTCGTTCTGTATCAGCAGTTTTGTCTAGATACAATCTTGAGTTGATGCATCTTTGAGAACACTAGTATAGTGTTTAAGTTACCTATATTCTGTTTTGATATATGTATTTGAAAATTTGTAATGGTAGATTGTACTTTTATTAAGGTTACAGTATATATGCACCCACCCATGACTTGTTCGGTCTCGAGGAGAGCTTCACGTGGATTCCTCGACCCATTCAGACCGCTATTGGCCCAACTCGACCCCAAAGCGTCCATTCCAGTGTCCTTTTCCCACAATTCCCTCCCTGCGCATGCGCCCCATAGCCTTACTTTCACGCCACACCAATCCAGTCGGATGGTCTCCCACGAACGCATGCATACGGTAACTTTGACCTATGACCTCGGAGACCCCTCTAATCGTCACGTGATCTACAGCTCGAGACAGAGTAAACAAGGTGCCACACCCTACACCGCAAATGTCCATGAATGAGTCCTCCATTGGAATTCACATGGAGCAGATCATTGTCCATTGAGCCGGAATAGATCTAACATGTCAACCCAAGACCTGTGTGAACTTTTCAGTAAAATTCACCTCATGGCCTCGAGATTCTTTCCATCGTGTTCTACAGCCCGAGACAGAAAATAAAATCCACAAGAAAAAAATACGACCACCCCAATAGTCCTACCCAAACATACATTCCGCGGAGATTAACATTGGAAGTCACTGGGGTCTTATTTAGGGGCAGATGGCTCTTACTGGGCCGTTACGTGATCGAAAGTGACCTTCGAACTTTTGACCCGTATGTAACCTTGGAAGCGGATGTGACATCACCGGATGTGACCTTTGACCTAGATGTGACGTCACCGGATGAGGAGCAGATAACTCTGGGCGCGCATTTTTGCGACAGAATTTGCCGTTTATACAAAAAAAAACTCACCCAGAGATGACCGGACTTTGCCGGAGATAATGATTCCCGGAGATTGTCGGAGACGTCCGGACATTGCCGCAGATTATCTGAGATTGCCGTAGATTTCCGGACATTTTCAAAGATTGCCGCGGCAGGTGACTGGAAGTGACGTCATCAGTCTCACATTCACCTTCATATACTACTGGTCTCTATATTTATGTCTCCCCCAACTATGTTGGGGGGAGACATCTAGTGTTTGTGCTGTATGTCTGTCTGGATGGATGGATGGATGGATGGATGTCTGTCCGTCCCCTTGCCTTGTCTGCAAGATATTTTGAGAACCACTGGATGGAATTTCACCAAACTTGGATGGAAGCTTCATTGGGACAGCCCCCCCATTTGATTAGGTTTTGGTGTGTGTGTGTGCATTCATCCGTGTCCGGTGTCCGTCCGTCCGTCCATCTACTGGTACATGTATATACAGACCTTGTCTGCAAGATATCTTGAGAACAACTGGATGGAATTTCACCAAACTTGGATGGAAGCTTCATTGGGATAGCCCCGTCATTTGATTAGGTTTTGGTGTGTGTGTGTGCATTCATCCGTGTCCGGTATCCGTCCGTCCGTCCATCTACTGGTACATGTATATACAGGCCTTGTCTGCAATATATCTTGAGAACTACTGGACGGAATTCCACCAAACTTGGATAGAAGCTTCAGTGGGATAGCCCCCTCATTTGATTAGGTTTTGGTGTGTAGGCGTGCATTCATCCGTGTCCAGTGTCCGTCCGTCCGTCCATCTACTGGTACATGTATATACAGGCCTTGTCTGCAAGATATCTTGAGAACAACTGGGCGGAATTTCACCAAACTTGGATGGAAGCTTAATTGGGATAGCCCCATCATTTGATTAGGTTTTGATGTGTGTGTGTGTGTGTGCATTCATGCGTGTCCGGTGTCCGTCCGTCCGTCCATCTACGTGTACATGTATATACAGGCCTTGTCTGCAAAATATCTTGAGAACTACTGGACGGAATTTCACCAAACTTGGATGGAAGCTTCATTGGGATAGCCTCGCATTTGATTAGGTTTTGGTGTGTGTGTGCGTTCATCCGTGTCCATCGTCCGTCCGTCCGTCCGTCCGTCCATCTTCATGTACATGTATATACAGGCCTTGTCTGCCAGATATCTTGAGAACTACTGGACGGAATTCCACCAAACTTGGATAGAAGCTTCAGCGAGATAGCCCCCCCCCCCCATTTGATTAGGTTTTGGTGTGTGGGCGTGCAGTCATGCGTATCCGGTATCCGTCCGTCCGTCCATCTACTGGTACATGTATATACAGGCCTTGTCTGCAAGATATCTTGAGAACAACTGGATGGAATTTCACCAAACTTGGATGGAAGCTTCATTGGGATAGCCCCGTCATTTGATTAGGTTTTGGTGTGTGTGTGTGTGCATTCATCCGTGTCCGGTGTCCGTCCGTCCGTCCGTCCATCTACTTGTACATGTATATACAGACCTTGTCTGCAAGATATCTTGAGAACTACTGGACGGAATTTCACCAAACTTGGATGGAAGCTTCAGTGGGATAGCCCCCTCATTTGATTAGGTTTTGGTGTGTGTGTGTGCATTCATCCATGTCCGGTGTCCGTCCATCCATCTACTTGTACATGTATATACAGGCCTTGTCTGCAAGATAGCTTGAGAACTACTGGACGGAATTTCACCAAACTTGGACGGAAGCTTCAGTGGGATAGCCTCCTCATTTGATTAGGTTTTGGTGTCTGTGCGTGCATTCATCCGTGTTCAGTGTCTGTCCATCTACTTATACATGTATATACAGGCCTTGTCTGCAAAATATCTTGAGAACTACTGGACGGAATTTCACCAAACTTGGATGGAAGCTTCATTGGGATAGCCTCTCATTTGATTAGGTTTTGGTGTGTGTGTGCATGCGTTCATCCGTGTCCATCGTCCGTCCATCTTCATGAACATGCGTATACAGGCCTTGTCTGCAAGATATCTTGAGAACTACTGAACGGAATTTCACCAAAATTGGAAGGTTCATTGTAATAGCCCCATCATTTGATTAGATTTTGGTTTGTGCGTGCATTTATCCTTGTCCATTGTCCGTCCATCCATTCATCTAATTGTACATGTATATCAGATATCAGGAGAACTACTTGACACTTATTTCTACATTAATTTTATAGGACTTTCCCTTAAATAATGTGCCCACTCAAGGCAAGGTGGGAGATTGGGGGAGACGTATGTTTTTGCTTAAAAAAACAACCAGCATAGGCTTCATGCCGGAGCGGCAACCCAAGGGTCAAAGCGGAACCTCTAGTCTCTGATGTGCTCAGGTGTTATTCTCCGTCGTTCTGTAACCAGGTCCCGATATTCTGTATGCGATGGGCGTCGCTAGGAAGTGGGTCAAGGGGTCGCCTAGGCCCCGGAAGCTCCGGGATACTAGATCGCCTACTAGAGTTTTTATCCGTAAAATTGGGTTTCAGGGATGTGTTCGGTGACTCCGCGATGTACCGATCTTTGTTCATTGAATATGTTCATCACGTCATGTTAGATATGCACATTGTTTTAAATTGCCATTTGAACACATACCAAACAGAAAACGATTAGGCTGAAGTGAAGGACCATGTATCCTCGTTCTGTATCAGTAGTATAGTCTAGTCTAATTACAATCTTCAGTTGATGCATCTTTGAGAACACTAGTATATTGTTTAAGTTACCTATGTTCTGGTTTGATATATGTATTTGAATATTTGTGATGGTGGATTGTATTTTTATTGAGGTTATAGTTCATATGCACCCACCCATGAATTGATCGGTCTCGAGGAGAGCTTCACATGGATTTTTCGACCCATTCAGACCGCTATTGGCCCAACTCGACCCCAAAGCGTCCGTTCCAGTTTCCTTTTCCCACAATATCCTCCCTGCGCCTGCGCGCTATAGCCTTACTTTCACTCCACACCCACCCAGTCGGATGATCCCCCACGAATGCTTCACTATGACACCTTACACTACCAAATCGGATCAATACTGGTCCTCCGCGACCCCAAAACGTCCACTTCAGGCCTGCCTTTCCACTATGCATGCACACGGTAACTTTGACCTATGACCTCGGAGACCCCTCTAATCGTCACGTGTTCTACAGCTCGCGACAGAGAAAACTAGGTGCCACACCCCATACCGCAAATGTCCACGAGTGAATCCCCATTGGAACTGACATTGAACAGGTCATTGTCCATTCAACCGGAATGGATCTAAAATGTCAACCCAAGACCTTTGTGAACTTTTCAGCAAAATTTACCTCATGGCCTCGAAATTCCTGTCATCGTGTTTTACAGCACGAGACAGATAAACCAAGGTACCACAGCCTATATTAAAATCCACAAGAAAAAAAAATATGCCCATCCAATACTCCTACCCGAAACATGCATTCCCCGGAGATTAACATTGGAAGTCACTGGGGTCTGATATAGAGGCAGATGGCCCTTACTGGGCCGTTACGTGATCGGAAGTGACCTTTGACCTTTTGATCCGGTTGTAACTTTGAAGCCGGATGTAACATCACCGGATGTGACCTATGGCCTGCATGTGACGTCACCCGATCAGGAGCAGATAACTATGGGCGCGCATTTTTGCGACAATTTGCCGTTTATACAAAACAAAACAAAAACACCCAGAGATGACCGGTCATTGCCAGAGATGACAGATGATCCCCGAAGATTGTCGGAGACGTCTGGTCATTGCCGAAGATTATCTGAGATTGCCGTCAAGGTCCGGACATTTTCAAAGATTGCCGCGTCAGGTGACCGGAAGTGACGTCCTCAGTCTCATTTTCACCTTCATATATTACTGGTCTCTATATTCTCAAATGTGCTCATGTCATATTATCCGTTGTTCCGTAAACAGGACCCGATATTCTCTATGCCATGGGCGTCGCTTGGAGGTGGGTCCAGTGGCCGCCTAGGCCCCGGAAGCTCCGGGGTACTAGATCGCCGGCTCTGAGCGTTTTCCCGGAATTAAATCTGAACATAATGTATGCAGATTTAGGGTTATGTTATACCTGAAATGCATTCTGGGTGATTTCCAACAAATACATCAACACATCAGTTGTCAAATATCAATATTGTATTTTATTCTCCTTGCCATCTTGAAAACACAATAATAATGCTTTGGACCGATACACCTCGTAGGCTAACCATGTTAAAATGATCAAAACTAAACGTCATCATATCACTTTCCGATCCAAATGCCATTTCATGACTGTGAGCATTAACTTTTGCTGAAAATATCACAATAATACCGTGTAGAATATCTAACTGTGTATCATGGCCATGGTGAAATACTGACTAGGAAAATGAAACTGATATCACTCATCATTATGGAAATTAAAACGTGGCCATGGTAAAATGCTGACTAGAAAAAAAAATGAAACTGATTTATATTCCGGAAATGAAATATCAGGAATGTAGTAGAGCCTTCAGCTAACGGTAGACCGAGGCTGCCGATGCTTCATTATCAAATCCAGACGCATGGAGCAGAAGGAAAACACACACGAGTTAGTGTTAATGATTAGTTGAATAGTAAATTCACCTGCTGTATCCGTCGAGGGTGGAGTCTCATAAACAGAGCTACATCTCTTGCATAATTCACTTTTACGAGCATAGTGTATGTTCATGACCGCCAAAGCGGATAGTCGTGGAGAACCCATTGTGGAAGGAACTGACGCCTTACTACTGAAACGGATCATGATTACATTTCTAGAGACGGACTTTCATTTCTTTCTTTCCCCTTCTGATTTTTTTTTATTTATTTTTTTATTTTTTATTTTTTTGCTTTGTCTTCTGGTTTTTTTTTGGAGCATCCAAGGGAGGGGGGGTCGTTCAGTTGGCAGCGCGTTAATATATCAGTGGACGAGTTTATGTGGTCTCTCAGAAGGGGGCGCGGTGAAACATGCATGGATACAAGCATTCTTAATCAATCACGATGGAACCAACAGTTAACCTTGGGTCAGAAATTTACGTCTTTAATATATATTATTTTACAGATTTTTATCGATGAAAAATGTTGCCAATATTTATTTAACTAGGAAGGAAATTTATATTCACGGTGCTATTGGAAACATTGGCATTTTGGAAAAAAACACGAAGACGTGATGAGTGTGGAACAGATGTGAAAATACAAACATTTGATGTCGTTTGTAATTTCTGTGGCCTGTAACCGACATCACATCAATGATAGACACACCCGTCTCAAGCAGAACCGTGGCAGTTGTTGATCTCAAGCAATGGTTGGTGTAACGAATAATCTTTAGATGTATTTATAAGACCTGATTATAATATAAAACGAATTTGATACCTTTAAATATTTCCTATTTCGTTTGCCTGTCGGTCCCTGATTCATTTCGTTTGTTAACCAGGTCTCATTTTCTCATCGTCAGCGGAGGAAAATCTACGGTACCCTTGTTCAGCTGATCACAATCGTGTTGTGCCTCATTTAAAGTCTAACTTGTTCAGCTGATCACACTCATGTTGTGTCTCATTTAAAGCAGCAAGAAGAGATTCATCATCAGCGTCTCTCGTGAACTTTTCGATCTCCGCTTCTCTTGATAATTCATATCTGAAAGTACGTCTTGTTTCTACTGTTGATCTGTTTCTTATTGTGTGCACTCGTGTGTCCCAGTTGATTTGTAAATATCTGCGATTATACATTTTATACCTTTAAAATAAACTAAAATTCCTACTTGCAGGTTATCCATTCTATTTGTTTATTCGATTGTACAGGCAGACGAGACTTTCTCCTGCAATTTATCACCCGCCTTGTGAAATGGATTCTCCCGAGTGAACACCTGTGCGTGTCAAGATCAAGGGTGTAGATTTCATACGTCACAAAGTTCTTAACCGTGCTAAATGGTGTAATAATTGCACGGTTATCAGTGTGTAATAGGTGTAAGTGTTATATAATGTTAGTATAAGTGTTATGTTAATAGAAGTCGAACACATGCCCATAGTATAGCGCTATACCTGTAGCGATTAGCTGTTAAGATTCCAGAAATCGTCATGCATGTCTTTGCACTATCCATGTAGAGAAATGTCCGCAGATTTGGTCCTTGCCCGAAAAACTAATCGGCTTCACCCACTGACGGCCAATTTCAATGCCGATATGCCCATTCATAATGAACCAATCTTCAATCCAGTCCGTGTCACTGCCATGTACGCGGTCATGTTTTTGTAGACTTTGTCGCGTTTAACGCGCGACGCAATGACTTGTTTTGACGAGAGCAGATTTTGGAGTCAGTGTTTTCTGCAGTAGGCATACGGTATCGTACATTTCTCAGTCGTCTTCTTTAATATTATCCGCGGTGGGTGCATACATCAACACTTGCATTGACATAGAATACTAACCCGATTTAAAAAATGCAACAAGATCCATTATCTCATGCAATTCATCTTCATTCTTGATTGAAAATCAATTCCACGGAGTTTACATGTATATAGGCCTAGTTGCAGTGGAAATGAGACAACCCTTGATAACAGTTTCCATGAAGTCAAACTGAAGATCGTGATCTCACGCCAGATCCGAATTCCCAATTGAAACTGACTTGCGGTCCCAACACCCAGCAAAAGGGCCAGTTGTACATGGGTGTTTCGAAACTGCCAACAGCCCTGAGTACTTTTCGCCTTGACACAGGGATATATCTCTCCAATGCCAAGGTTGGTAAAATAATAAATGCAACCAAGGTCCACAGGCCACATTTAGCAATGAGTGTGAGTTTAGTCTAGCTTCAGCCTTGTTGTTCTTGCACAAGCAAGTCCTGGAAATGTGACAGCAAGTTAGAGCAATATGACCATTTGGGCAATAGTTCATTTTAGCTATTATAGGTCCCATGACCTACCACGTCAACTGTATGTATTTGTAAGGGAGACAATGCACCAGACTAGTGCGCCCAAGCCTGTGGAAGTGAATGTCAAATGGCTCTGTAGAACAGGGTAATAGTGCTCCTAGTTATACAAGTCTGTAGATGTGAGTGCCAAATGTCTCCGTAGAACCGGGTAATAGTGCTCCTAATTATACAAGCGTTACAATTCGTTAAGAATATCCATGGTGATTAGTATTAGTGCTGGGTACCGGTTATTGATCGACGACGAGGCCCTGTCATCGCCATTTATTAAGGCCAAATTGGGACGAGGTCAGTTCATCACCTTGTATTGGTGATGATGCCTGGTCATCATTATATGGTGAGGAGCAATGAGTTTAGATTTCAGTTCTTCACCATTCGTGATGATGGAATATGGTTTTGGTTCTAACTGGTCACCATTTATTGGTGATGCTGTTATCACCTTTTGTCGGTGAAAGATGCCAGCTATTTTGGCTGACTGAATGGTCCGCCATTTTCAACGCCACTGGTACATTCGATGTGAATCTGAATATGCTCACGATGGGTGATCTTCAAATACACTTAGAATGAATCAATAAAATCATGCAAACTAACAGGATGCAGCTAAGAAATTAACTTCGTTGATTCGTGTTTCATATTTTATTTCATTTAGAATTGAACTGCAACAGAGCAAATATGGATGATATATCACTGAGAATGGAGCCTTTCGACGAGGACACCGCTTCCGTGCTACAGGGAGATTTTTACCGCCGACATTTGTCTGTAAAAAAAGAACCGCTGGGCCAGAGCACTGCTACCATATGGGCGCTGAATTTAACAAAAGTCGCGACAAAGGAAGAACCAGCGGACTTGTTTGATGAGTTTGAATATCGTAGAAAAGAGACTGAAATCAAACTTGAAGCTTGTAAACAAGTAAGTTGTGAGTTAGTGTAAATTGGGTCAGTTTGTGTTCAGAATATTTATTGAAAAAATATCCAAAACAATTAAGCGCAACATTAAAATGGTAGTTGAGAAAGAATATATGACGGATTATACCATAACCTGGTGTACCTTTTTGTCAAATTTTCCACTCAACCGAAAAATGACATTCGCAACATACAATTCTGCATGTAAATGTATGCTAAACCCACCAAGGCTGTGTAATGTATGCATATGAACAGTTTAAAAAAATTACAATGTACATTTCTTATCAGCACTATAATAGAGAGCCAGAAATGTAATTGTTGCTAATGTCATTTGTGCTTATGTCATACTTCCGTCATACTTTTTTTAAATATTCACCACAAATGAAATTATTCAATAAATGATTCACAGTGGTCCTATGCTGAACTTATTAACATATATGCACCATTGCCAGTGTATTATATACCAATACATGGATACTGTGGGTGTTTTAAGAATGTTGCTGATGTCTAACTCCCGTGACCGGAATGACATTAGCAAAGTTTTGAAATGACCCAGTATTACAGCATGGGTGATGCCATACATGTACACTGACAAGAAATTTCTTCAACATATACAAAATAGATTTTGACGGAAAAATGACGTAAGCAACACAAATGTTGCATATGTCATTTATGTTTTGTCCTGCTAAATTAAAAACTGTACAAAGAATTCATAGGGTCACTTGGCTATTTTTTTGACTTATACAGTTCATTGACATTTTGTAGATAGTAAGGTAGAGCACACATTTTCTGTTTACGATAGTTTTGAATCTAAAAGTGTTGCTTCAGCTTATGTCATGTTTTTGTTCCTTCATTGATTTACGGAAACGGGAATTAGTGAACAAAGTTATCGTGGAATCCGCTATATGAATGTAAGCCACCAAGTAACTCACAGAAAACTTGTCATGTGAGTCCCTATGTGGCTCTTTGCTCCATCTCCAACCATTCACCGATCTAATCAACACAGTATTGGTGTGAGATAGATATCTGTTCTCAGTTTATTCTTTGTAGCAATCAATTTAGTTAAGGGAATTACAATACGTTAATATATTATTGTTGTGGTTGTTGTTATAGGAGATTACAGAGAGCTGTTTCTACACAGAGGAGATGAAAGGTACTGGAGATGATAATGTGCTGGCCATGGTAACAGACAGACCATACCCGGTGACCTTATACCAGGTTGATCCCCAAATACGGAATAATACTGGTACAAATATTGAAGGGTTGGAGGACGATAACCTGGAACTACATACTGATCACGTAGGAATTAAGAGTGCAAACATTGTAACGACTGAAGAAACTTCGCGCAATTCAGCTTTATGTCAACCAAGAAGAATGAAAAAATCTAAACCTGGAGAAAAATCATACAAATGTTTACATTGCTCTTATAGCTGTGTTAGCAGAAGTGATCTGCAGAGGCATGAAAGAACTCATACTGGTGAAAAGCCTTACATGTGTTCTCTGTGCTCATATAGCTGTACACATAAGGGTGACCTTCAGAAGCATAACAGAATTCATACTGGTGAAAAGCCATACAGATGCTCTATGTGCTCATATAGCTGTACACAGAAAGGCAACTTAGAGAATCACAAATACATTCATGCTGGTGAAAAGCCATACAAATGCTCTTTGTGTTCATATACCTCTGCACAGAGAGGTCACCTTGATGTGCATAAAAGAATCCATACTGGTGAAAAGCCATACAAATGCTCTGTGTGTTCATATAGCTCTGCGCGGAGAGGTCACCTTGTTGTGCATAAAAGAATCCATACTGGTGAAAAACCTTACAAGTGCTCTATGTGCTCATATAGCTCTGCACAGAGAGGCCAACTTGATGTGCATAAAAGAATCCATACTGGTGAAAAGCCATACAAATGCTCTATGTGCTCATATAGCTCCGCACAGAGAGTTCACCTTACTGTACATAAAAGAATCCATACTGGTGAAACGCTTTACAAGTGTTCTCGGTGCTCATATAGTTGTAAAAATAGAGGTAACCTTGAGAGGCATAACAAAATTCATACTGGTGAAAAGCCATAAAAATGTTTACTCTGTCTGTATAAGTGTTCATCGAAGCAGGGCTTAACTTTCCATGAAAGAACCCATACTGACGAAAAACCATACAAATGTGCACGGTGCCCATATAAGTGTGCAACAAAAGGGAACTTGAATCGACATGAAAGAGCTCATACTGGGGGAAAAATCCTACAAATCCCCTGTTTAACTGTCCAACTGTGTGACAAAGGAGAACCTGTGAGTCCAAGCGTGAACTACGTGGCAAAGGAGAACCTGTGAGTTCAAGCGTGAACTACGTAGCAAAGGAGAACCTGTGAGTTCAAGCTTGAACTACGTAGCAAAGGAGAACCTGTGAGTTCAAGCGTGAACTACGTGGCAAAGGAGAACCTGTGAGTTCAAGTGTGAACTACGTGGCAAAGGAGAACCTGTGAGTTCAAGCGTGAACTACATGACAAATGAGAACCTGTGAGTTCAAGCGTGAACTATGTGACAAAGGATAACCTGTGAGTTCAAGCGTGAACTACGTGGCAAAGGAGAACCTGTGAGTTCAAGCGTGAACTACGTGGCAAAGGAGAACCAGCGTGGCTGAGATACTAAGGTTACATCCGAGAATCCACCGAATTCTCGGATCTGAATGTTAGGTGCTGACGAATTCTTTCCTGTATAGCGTGTGGTTGGTATTTAGTCACCAGACGTCGTCAATTTTTTCCACATCTTGCATACCGCTAAAATTCACAAAGATATCTCATACAGGCAAAAAGTCATACAAATGTTCATCGTGCTCATATAATGGTGCATGGGAAGGACAATTAAATCGACAAGAAAGAACTGATACTGGTGAAAAGTCATACACGGCTCTTATTTGGCTGTCCAGCGACGCAACATTGAAAACCAGTCGGTTCACAAGAGAACGCTTACTCGGGATAAGCCCTTGAAATGTCCACTTATCCCATGTAGCTGTTCCTCTAGTTGGATTAACAAAATTAAACAATGAACATCATGAACTTTAGCTTGCTGGGAGTAAGCCGCCTGCCTAGTAACATGTGTCTTGTATTAAAATTGGAGCCAATGTTACAATACAAGAATGGATACAAAGATATGTTCATGCTTTTAACCAAACTTAAATCTGTCCCTAAAAAGAGCCAAGATAAGTGGAATATGATAGTCCATAACCAGCTGGACTGAAAATGCATACATGTGCTATCATTCAGAACATTCCGTTCAGAACACGGTTGCAAACTGACGGCGGTTTCAGTACAGAATAAACTGCTATGCCAGATGAAAATTTTACAGAAACACAACTGTAGCATTGGCTAAAGTGAAACTGAAACACCTTTGCACTTATTTTGAGAATTCACAATTGTAAAGGAATTATGGAAAAATATGATAGACTGGATTGTCAGTAAAACTGATACAGTAATTGATATGAATAGTGAAAACGCCGCCCTTGGCGTGGTAACAGATACAGTCTTCACCAGGCGGGTAAATTTCATCATTACTGCAGTATGATTCTAAATATACAAGTGCAAGTTCAAGGTGGATCACTATCAACCACAACTTTGAAACAGGAAATGAACAAAAAGTGGAAATCAAAAATTATTGGCCACTAATCAAGGCAAAAACTTCCAAACAGAGATGGCAATTTGTTCTAGAATTATTGAATGACTGAGCCTATACCAAAAAGTATATTCTATCTGTCTTTACTCTTGTTGTATATAATCTTGATTTACTGTACAGATCCGAATTGATGATTAACAGTTAAATTATGACTACAAGTGACTGTCTATGTGTATCTGTCTTTAGCTATATGTCTCCATGTATTAGTCTATTCATACGCGCTTTTATGTACCTGTATGCGTTGTGATGTATGATGGGAAAGTAATTTAAAAAAAAGAGTAAAAAGTAAGTTCTGCGTCATAAGACACGAGACCCGGTGCTGCGTCCTCCTCCGCCATGTTTACCACGGCCACAAATCTACAATCACAATGATTTGTACCAATCGCGAATATCCTCCATCGTTCTGCAACCAAGTCTGAATATTCTCTAATGTGCTCGAGTGCTATTCTCCATCGTTCTGTAACCAGGTTTCGATATTCTCTAATGTGCCAAAGTGTTATTCTCCATCGGTGACGTACTCCGTCATAAACAGCAACCGACCGAGTTTTGGGTAGAGAAAGAGTTAGTTTTGGCCACGTAGATAATGTGCTGAGTTTTTATCCGTAAAATTGGGTTTCAGGGATGTGTTTGGTGACTCCGCAATGTACCGAACTTTGATCACAGAATATGTTCATCACGTCATGTTAGATATGCATATTGTTTTATTGCCTTTTTGAGCACGATTAGGCTGAAATGAAGAACCATGTATCCTCGTTCTGTATCAGCAGTTTTGTCTAGATGCAATCTTGAGTTGATGCATCTTTGAGAACACTAGTATATTGTTTATGTTACCTATATTCTGTTTTGATATATGTATTTGAAAATTAGTAATGGTAGATTGCACCTTTTTGAAGGTTACAGTATATATGCATCCACCCACCCATGACTTGATCGGTCTCGAGGAGAGCTTCACATGGATTCCTCGACCCATTCAAACCGCTATTGGCCCAACTCGACGCCAAACCGTCCATTCCAGTGTCCTTTTCCCACAATTCCCTCCCTGCACATGCGCGCCATGGCCTTACTTTCACTCCACACCCATCCAGTCGGATGGTCCCCCCACGAATGCTTCACTATGACACCTCACGCGACCAAATCGGATCAATACTGGTCCACAACGACCCCAAAACGTCCACATCAGGCCTGCCTATTCACTACGCATGCACACGGTAACTTTGATCTATGACCTCGAAGACCTCTCTAATCGTCACGTGATCTACAGCTCGAGACAGAAAACAAGGTGCCACACCCCATACCGCAAATCTCCATGAATGAGTCCTCCATTGGAAGTCACAATGAACAGATCATTGTCCATTGAGCCGGAATAGATCTAACATGTCAACTTTTCAGTAAAGTTCACCCCATGGTCTCGAGATTCCTGCCATTGTGTTCTACAGCACGAGACAGAAAAAACCAATGTACCAGAGCCTACCGTAACATTTTGTTGGGGGGCCCGTTGGCCGAGTGGTTTAGATCGCCGACATACAGTGCTGGCGATCGGGTGCCTGACTCTGGTGTCGCTGGTTCGAATCCCGCACGGGACTCGACCAAATTTTCAGCACTAGCATTTGTGGTATTCTAAGATAGTGTTATTCCAAATAACGAAAATACTGTTATACGATCTCTTTCTAAATGATAAAAAATATATCTATTCAGATTTGGGAGCTGTGTCATTACGATCATCAGAGGGGTACTGTATGTTCGCTTTCAAGACTACCCGTCGGCTACCTCCTATTTTCTGAGAGGCCCGTTGGACGAGTGTTTTAGATCGCCGACATACAGTGATGGCGATTAGGTGCCTGACTCTGGGGTCGCTGGTTCGAATCCCGTACGGGACTCGACCAAATTTTCAGCACTTGGATATGTGCTATTCTATGATATTGTTATCTCAGAATAACGAAAATATTGTTATACGATCTCTTTCTAAATGAAAAAAATATATATCTATTCAGCTTTGGGAGCTGTCATTACGATCATCACAGGGGTACGGTATGTTCGCTTTCAAAACTACCGGTTTGCTACCTCCTATTTTGTGGGAGGCCCGTTGACCGTGTGGTTTAGATCGCCGACATACAGTGCTGGCGATTAGGTGCCTGACCCTGGGGTCGCTGGTTCGAATCCCGCACGGGACTCGACTAAATGTTCAGCACTAGAATTTGTGCTATTCTAAGATAGTGTTATCTCAAAATAACGAAAATACTGTTATACGATCACTTTCTAAATGATAAAAAATATATCTATTCAGCTTTGGGAGCTGTGTCATTACGATCATCAGAGGGGTACTGTATGTTCGCTTTCAAGACTACCGGTCTGCTACCTCCTTTTTTGTGGGAGGCCCGTTGGTCGAGTGGTTTAGATCGCCGACATACAGTGCTGGCGATTAGGTGCCTGACTCTGGGGTCGCTGTTTCGAATCTCACACGGGATTCTAAGATAGTGTTATCCCAAAATACTAAAATACTGTTATAGTAAAATCCACAAGAAAAAAATATATGACCACCTCAATACTCCTACCCCAAACATGCATTCCCCGGAGATTAACATTGGAAGTCACTGGGGTCTTATATACGGGGCAGATGGCTCTTACTGGGCCGTCACGTGATCGGAAGTGACCTTCGACCTTTTGACCCGGATGTAACCTTGGAGTCGGATGTTACATCTCCGGATGGGACCTTCGACCTCGATGTGACGTCACCGGATCAGGTGCAGATAACTCTGGACGCGCATATTTGCGACAGAATTTGCTTTTTACACAAAAGAAATCACCCAAAGATGACCGGACATTGCCGGAGATGAGAGATGATTCCCGGAGATGGTCGGATATCTCCGGACATTGCCGAAGATTATCTGAGATTGTCGTAGATGTCCAGACATTTTCAAAGATTGGCGCCTCAGGTGACCGGAAGTGACTTCATCCGTGACGTCATCAGTCTCACTTTCACCTTCATATATTACTGGTCTCTATATTCTCTAATGTGCTCAAGTGTTATTCCCCGTCGTTCTATAACCAGTTTTCGATGTTCTCTATGCCATGGGCATCGCTAGGATTTTTCAAGGGCGGAGGTCGAATATAATAGCACTTTATGTGGACTTTGGGTTATATTATACAGCTATGGGACCTTAAGCGGCCGGTGATGCATTCTGAGCGATTTCCAGCAATTCATACACAGCTCTTATTTGGCTGTCCAGCGACGCAACATTGAAAACCTGTGGGTTCACAAGAGAACGCTCACTCGGGATAAGCCGTTGAAATGTCCACTTATCCCGTGTAGCTGTTCCTCCAGTTGGATTACCAACGCCAAACAAAACGAAACCACGAACACCATGAACTTTGTCTTGCTGGGAGTAAGCCGCGTGCGTAGTAACATGTGTCTTGTAGTAAAATTGGAGCCAATGTTGCGATACAAGAATGGATACAAAGATATGTACATGCTTTTAACCAAACTTAAATATGTCCCTAAAAAGCCAAGAGAAGTGAAATATGATAGTCCATAACCAGCTGGACTGAAAATGCATACATGTGCTTCCATTCAGAACATGTAGCGATTGCAAACTGACGACGGTTTCAGTACAGAATAAACCACAGAATAAACTGCTATGCCAGATGAAAATTTTACGGAAACACAATTGTAGCAACTGAAAAATCTTTGCACTTATTTTGAGAATTCACAATTGGAAAGGAATTATGGGAAAATATAATAGACTGGATTGTCAGTGAAACTGATACAGTACATGTAATTGATATGAATAATGAAAACGCCGCCCTTGGCGTGGTATCAGATACAGTCTTCCCCAGGTGTGTAAACTTCATCATTATCGTACATGTAGTATGATTCTAAATATACAAGTACAAAGTTCAAGGTGGATCACCATCAACCACAACTTGGAAACAAGAAAGAAACAAAAAGTGGAAATGAAAAATTATTTGCCACTAATCAAGGCAAAAACTTTCAAACAGAGATGGCAATTTGTTCTAGAATTATTGAATGACTGAGCCTATACCAAAAAGTATATTCTATCTGTGTTTATTATTTACTCTTATTGTATATAATCTTGATCTACTGTACAGATCCAAATTGATGATTAACAATTAAATTTTGACTATAAGTTACTGCCTATGAGTGTCTGTCTTTAGCTATATGTCTCCATGCATTAGTCTATTCATACGTGCTTTTGTGTACATGTATGCGTTGTGATGTATGGTGGGAAAGTAATTAAAAAAAAAGAGTAAAAAGTAAGTTCTGCGTCATAGGACACGAGACCCGGTGCCGCGTCCTTCTCCGCCATGTTTACCAGTCACAAATCTGCAATCATAATGATTTGTACAAATCTCCAATATCCTCCATCGTTCTGTAAACAAGTATGGATATTCTCTAATGTGCCCAAGTGCTATTCTCCATCGTTCTGTAAGCAAGTATGGATATTCTCTAATGTGCCCAAGTGCTATTCTCCATCGTTCTGTAAACAAGTATGGATATTCTCTAATGTGCCCAAGTGCTATTCTCCATCGTTCTGTAAGCAGGTTTCGATATTCTTTGATGTTCTCAAGTGTTATTCTCCGTCGTTCTGTAACCAGGTTTCGATATTCTCTAATGTCCTCAAATGTTATTCTCCATCGTTCTGTAACCAGGTTTCGATATTTTCTAATGTGCCAAAGTATTATTCTCCATCTTTCTGTAACCAGGTCTTGATTATGATATTCTTTGATGTTCTAAAATGTTATTCTTCATCGTTTGGTAACCAGGCCTCGATATTCTCTAATCTGCCAAAGTGTTATTCTCCGTCGGTGACGTACTCCGTCATCAACAGCAACGGACCGAGTTTCGGGTAGAGAACGAGTTAGTTTTGGTCACGTAAATAATGGGCTGAGTTTTTATCCCATAAAGTTGGGTTTCAGGGATGTGTTTGGTGACTCCGCGATGTACCGATCGTTGATCATAGAATATGGTTATCACGTCATGTTAGACATGGACATTGTTTTATTGAATTGAATTAAAATTTTATTCACCATACAGAGAAGATATACATATAAATCAATGTGGAATGCGTCCATATTGTCTGTATATTGGCGGGAATAAAACCCTTGCGGGGTTGTGTTATCCCTAAGAATATTTATGTTGTAAAACATTAAACAGCGAGAGTATATTTATATATATAAACAGATGGCGAATAGCAATAGTCTGACATTGTGCAGTTGTACCATTAAATATGAGTTGTGAAGATAATAAGTACATGTATCCATGTCAGCAATACGTTAAATAATCAGATATAATAAATAATGTGTACCTTTCAAATAAAGTGATATTGAGTTACCGAGTGTGATGATCACTCTCTGTTGCGCTCATAATATTTTTCGTTAGCTCCCTTTTAAATAGAGATTGTGAAGTAATGTACTGTAAATTAACTGGGAGAATGTTCCAGGTTCGTGGGCCTTTCAATTTCAAACTATAGATAGAGAGTTGAGATGGGCAAGATGTTCTGAACAGATTGAAATGTGAGTGCCTGGTTGGATAGTTGTGTACAGATGATTGTTTTGTGAAGTAATTATGATACTCGAAAAGAAGAAAAAATATTATGGTGGATAAATTTGTGGACAAATATTAAGGTGAGGTAATCGTTCATTTTTCCCATTGGCAATATATTAGTCTGTTTGAATATAGGTGCAGTATGGGAGTATTTGTCGCTAAAGTTGATGATTCGAATTAGTCTCTTCTGTAATAAGACAAGTGGTTGAACATGGGAGGAGTAAGTATTGGCCCAACACACATTAAAATAAGAAATATAGGAGTAAAATAAGGAATAATAAAGAGTCATTAATGTTTGCTTGATTAGGTAGTGTTTCGTGTTATTGATTACACCAATATATCTCGACAGTTTTGAACTTATCCAATTCAGTCTATCATAGATGAAACTTCCTAGAAATTTGTAACTGTCTACGTGTTCGATGTCTTGGCCTGAGACGGAAAGTTTAGGAAGATTGGATGCTGATTTTCGTGTTGGTTTGATAATCATGTATTTCGTTTTTTTTATATTCAATGACAGTTTATATATATTACAGGAGAACCAATCTTGAAGATTGAATAGTTCAGCAGACATTGTTATGATTAGAATAGATGGATCGGTGTTAGAGTATGTGGCGCTGTATCGTCAGCAAACAATATAATATTAAGAACAGTGGAAGCTTTGAGAATATCATTTATATCAATCAAAAAGAGAAGAGGACCAAGTATCGAGCCCTGAGGTACACCACAGGAAATTGCATGATGCTCAGATAGTGTGTTTTTAAATTTTTATATTACCTTTTTGAACACATAGCAAACAAAAAACGATTAGGCTGAAATGAAGGACCATGTATCCTCGTTCTGTATCAGCAGTTTTGTCTAGATACAATCTTGAGTTGATGCATCTTTGAGAACACTAGTATATTGTTTAAGTTACCTATGTTCTGTTTTGATATATGTATTTGGAAATTTATAATGGTAGATTGTATTTTTATTAAGGTTACAGTATATATGCACCCACCCATGACTTGATCGGTCTTGAGGACAGCTTCACATGGATTCCTCGACTCATTCAGACCGCTATTGGCATAACTCGACCCCAAAGCGTCCATTCCAGTTTCCTTTTTCCACAATTCCCTCCCTGCGATGCGTGCCATAGCCTTACTTTCACTTCACATCCATCTAGTCGGATGGTCCCCCACGAATGCTTCACCATGACACCTCTCACGACCAAATCGGATCAATACTGGTCCACCGCGACCCCAGAACGTCCACTGCATGCCTGCCTATTCACTACGCATGCACACGGTAACTTTGACCTATGACCTCGGAGACCCCTCTAATCGGCACGTGTCCTACAGCTCGCGACAGAGAAAACAAGGTGCCACACCCCATACCGCATACCGAGTGAATTCTCCATTGGAACTGACATTGAACATTGAACCGGAATGGATCTAACATGTTAACCCCAAGACCTGTGTGAATTCCTGCCATCGTGTTCTACAGCGCGAGACAGACAAATCAAGGTACCACAGTATATAGTAAAATCCACAAGAAAAAAAACATGCCCACCCCAATACTCCTACCCGAAACATGCATTCACCGGAGGTTAACATTGGAAGTCACTGGGGTCTGATATAGAGGCAGAAGGCTCTTACAGGGCCCTTACGTGATCGGAAGTGGCCCTCGACCTTTTGACCCGGATGTAACCTTGAAGCCGGATGTGACATCACCGGATGTGACCTTTGACCTGGATGTGACCTCACCGGATCAGGAGGAGCTAACTCTGGGCGCGCATTTTTGCGAGAGAATTGGCCGTTTATACAAAAAAAATCACCCAGAGATGAACTGGCATTGCTGGAGATGACGGATGATTCCGGAGATTGTCGGAGACGTCTGGACATTGCCGAAGATTATCTGAGATTGCCGTAGATGTCCGGACATCTTCAAAGATTGCCGCGCCAGGTAACTGGAAGTGACGTCATCAGTCTCACTTTCATCTTCATATATTACTGGTCTCTATATTGTCAAATGTGCTCATGCCATATCATCCGTCTTTCTGTAAACAGGCCCCGATATTCTCTAAACCATGGGCGTCGCTAGGAAGTGGGTCCAGGGGCCGCCTAGGTCCCGGAAGCTCCGGGGTACTAGATCGCCGGTTCTAAGCGTTTTCGCGGAATTAAATCTGAACATAATGTATGCAGATTTAGGGTTATATTATACCAGAGATGCATTCTGAGCGATTTCCAACAATTAAATTAACACATCATTTGTCAAATAACAGTATTGTATTTTATTCTGCTTGCCATCTTGAAGACACAATAATAATGCTTTGGGCCGATATACCCCCTAGGCTAACCATGTTAAAATGATCAAAACTAAACGTCATCATATCACTGTCCGATCCATATGTCATTTCATGACTGGGAGCATTAAACTTTTGCTGAAAATATCACAATAAATCTGTGTAGAATATCAAACTTTATCATGGCCATGACCATGGTAAAATACCTACCGTACTAGGAAACTGAAACTGATATCACTCATCATTCTGGGAATTAAAACGTGGCCATGGCAAAATACTGACTGGAAAAAAAATTATATTCCGGAAATGAAATATCGAGAACGTAGAACAGCCTTCAGCTAACGGTAGACCGAGGCTGCCGACGCTCCATTATCAAATCCAGACGCATGGAGTAGAAGGAAAACACACACGAGTTAGTGTTAATGATCAATTGAATAGTAAATTCGCCTGCTGTACCCGTCGAGTGTGGAGTCTCATAAACCGAGCTACAGCTCTTGCATAATTCACTTTATTTCCAAAGTGTATCTTCATGATCGCCAAAGCGGATAGTCGGGGTGAACCCATTGTTGAGCGAACTGACGCCTCACTACTGAAACGGATCATGATCACATTTCTGGAGACGGACTTGTACCATTTTTTAATTCTTTCTTTTCCCTTTTGCTTTTTTTTTTTTTTTTTTTTTCGTGTTTTCTTTCTCTTTTTGTTTGTTTGTTTTTTTTTTCTTTCTTGTTTTTGTTTTTTCTTCTATTTATTTTTTTGCGCGCTTCCAAGAGGGGGTCGTTCACCTGACAGCCCCCGTCCAAACGTGTTCAAGTGTTATTCTCAATCATTCTGTAACCCGGTCTCGATATTTTCTAATTTGCCCAAATGTTATTCTAAGTGTTATGTTAATATAAGTCGAACACATGCCCATAGTATTGCGTTATAGCGATCAGCTGTTAAGATCCACTATCCATGTATAGAAATGCCCGTAGAAGTGGCCCTTGCCCGAAAGACCAATCGGCTTCACCCACTGACGGCCAATTTCAGTGACAATATGCCCATTAATAATGAACCAATCCTCAATCCAGTCCGTGTCAAGGCCATGAACGCGGTCATATTTTTGTAGACTTTGTCGCATTTAACGCGCGATGCAAGTACTTGGTTTGACGAGAGCAGATTTTGGAGCCAGTGTTTTCTGCAGTAGGCATACGGTTTCGTACATTTCTCAATCTTCGTCTTTAATATTATTCGTGGTCAACACTTGCATTGACAGAGAATACTAACCTGATAAAAAATAAGCAACATATGATCTATTATCTCTTGCAATTCAGCTTCATCAGGTTTAGGATAAAGCCATTTCGAGCTTTCTTAGATCCATCGGGCTTTTTTAGCTTGATCGAGCTTCAGTGATCAAGGGATGTCCAATTTCCGTGGCGAAGCTGGCGTTCACAGTTTGACCATGCTGAGCCGAACATGAGAGAAGTTCAAAACCGAAAGAATTTCCCTTGTTCACAATTGCGTTGTTGTTATATTTCATATCAAATTACTCTTATGATGCACAGTCAACAACGTTTCCTCACCTCCTGTATTGTCATCAACACTTTATATCTCCTCATAAAACGTCCAATTTGAAGCCATCATGGCGCCTCGTTTTCAATATGATCTGGCCAGCCCACGTGATCGGATATGCCGTAATATGGATTTTTAATTTTCCATCGGGTAGGCCTATGGTGGACCTGAATGCACATCATGTACGGTACATACAAACCAAACTTTTATTTGGGCAAATAAAATACTGTGGGTTAGTACAGATCAAATTATGGGACAGCACATCTGGAATCCCAGATTTCATACTTAATAGTTGGTGGTATGCCTGAAGCACCTGTTCCTGTCTGTAAACGTGGTGTGTGCGTTTTGACAGGAAAGGGACAACTGCTGCCATTGGTTCTGATGACAATGTTTCGTAAAATAATATATCTTTTAAAGAACGAGTTTCACCACCAAGTAATCATTCTTTAGATGTGATTAGTAGCTCAATTTGTTATTCCATATTTGAAATTTTGGCTTGTATGTGCATTCAGGTCCACCATACCCGATGGAAAATTAAAAATCCATATTTCGGCATATCCGATCACGTGGGCTGGCCAGATCATATTGAAAACGAGGCGCCATGATGGCTTCAAGTTGGACGTTTTATGAGGAGATATAAAGTGTTGATGACAATACAGGAGGTGAGGAAACGTTGTTGACTGTGCATCATAAGAATAATTTGATATGAAATATAACAACAACGCAATTGTGAACAAGGGAAATTCTTTCGGTTTTGAACTTCTCCCATGTTCGGCGCAGCATGGTCAAACTGTGAACGCCAGCTTCGCCACGGAAATTGGACATCCCTTGATCAGTACGACTAAAAGTGACATTTTTGAAGCTCGATCAAGCTAAAAAAGCCCGATGGATCTAAAAAAGCTCGAAATGGCTTTATCCTAAACCTGCTCAGGTCCGCCTAAAACTGCTTTGCATGAAGTTTCTTCTGCAGCTCAGCCACTACCTGCGCTCTAGGTAGAATAAGCATGCATTGTCTATGAAATGCACCATGCTCCTTCACAATCATGATAAGAGAAATCAGCCAGGCTATCTTTCCATTGATTTCCATTGTTCATATTGTGAACAGATAATTTATATATAAATGACTACATTGAGGTTTAGCCTTGTGATCATTGTGGACTGGGCAACCTGTAGAGAAAGAAAAACTAATTGTAGGCCTAATGTGTAATGGTGATTTTCTGTCGCACAAACTGTAAATGCAGTTTGAAATTTAATCATTTTTAAACAACATGAATATATATATTTTTTTTCACGTGTTCTTATTTCAATATCTTCATCGTATCGAGATCGACAAGTGGGTGAATTTTCAGCACTACGCTATCTGGTCATAGCAACGTCAACAAGACGTGCTTTTGTATCTCCATCATCATCATCGTCATCGATAGATTCAATTGCTGACTTGTCAAGATTTTGAATGACGCTCATTGCCATCTATTTCTTCATGTTTCCACAGTTCCTGTATCGAGCTATTCCATGAGGACGGAAAATGGAATATTTATCAATAAAAGTGGAACCTGAGGATCAAGATATGGCTTCAATGATACAGGGGGAGTTTATCAACTATTCAAAAGGAAATCTGCCCACACAAACAGAGACAGATACCCAGTGCGAAATGAAAACTGAAAGTGCCACCACCCTGACCGGAGCGTTAAGCATGGAAGTCGAAACAACTATGTCGAAAATGGAACTAGCTACCATGCTTGACGTGGCTGGACTTCCAACCATTGATTCTCATATTGAAACTAAACCATTTAAACAAGTAAGTTGTGATTTGACATACTTTTTGGGCAATACAGAGAGGTTTCAGAATCATTTTGCTTTAAGAAAAACATTGATAAGATATATTTATATATTTCTCGTGGAAAGAGTAATTCTGCTGTTATCAATTCAGGTATGCCTTATTGGCTATACTAAGTTAACAGTAATTTCGTTATTTTTGGGATAACACCATCTTAGAATGGCACAAATTCTAGTGCTGAAAATTTGGTCGAGTCGCGTGCAGGATTCGAACCAGCGACCCCAGAGTTAGGCACGTCATCGCCAGCACCGTATGTCGGCGATCTAAACCACTCGGCAAACGGGCCTCCCACTAAAATAGGAGGTAGCAGACCGGTAGTCTTGAAAGCGAACATACAGTACCCCTCTGATGATCGTAATGACACAGCTCCCAAAGCTGAATAGATATATTAAGATATGAATAATAAGATATTAAAAAAATGAATAATAAGATATTTTAAAATATATACTAAGTAACACGAAGTATTCCGCGAGTTGCTTGTCGAGTGTCGTGGTTGCTAGTTTTCAAGGTTGAAACGATGAAATTTACTCCAAATACTTGAAGATCAATCATTGCTGATACCTTTATTATTAACTGTAGTACTCCAGTTCTATCCCATAGGGCGATTCCAGGGTTACGTGCATGACATTCAGGGGACATTTTCAATAGCTTTCTGACGGCCATTTCTCCACTGTTGCCTCGACTCTAAATGCCACCTTTGCTGATATTAGAAAGGGGTGAAGTCTAATAGTATATATAGACAAAGTTAATCATTTATGCAGCATCAAACATAGCGTTACGTGCGTGACGTAAAAAATGTAAAATTCAAGACCGTCTAATCATTCCAAAAAAAAAATTGTGAATCCTGTGATCGAATATCATCCATTTTGCTAAAATACCTTCATATGGTTGTTATCTTCTCATACAAACACTATCTTAACTATCTTTATCAAAGTATTGACTGGACTAAATAAATGGTGCCGTTACGTGCGTACGCCTGTGAAAGTGCAGTGCAAACTGGTCTGGTGGTTCAAGCCTGTGCCAGAAAAACTTGTCACAACAGATGCAACTGAATTGCACAGCTTATTACATGTCGAATGTCGTGGCAAACAAATTTGCAAGAACATACATAATAGTGGAATTATAGTAAGACCTACAAGAACTGAAGGCATGCAAAATTTATGTTTTCCGCATGAATTCAGGGTAAAATTTGTGTTTTGCGGTGCCTGGATTGCCTGATATTCACAGTAAATTGACATATATGTGTTCACATATGATTTTTTTATATTCCAATCACATTCAATTTGTCTGTTACTTGGTCATATTGTCATACATGTTCAAATACATGTGCTAACTAGTAGAGAACATAGTTATCTCCATTCCAGCTGTGATTCACTTTACATGACTATCACAGTGGGGTCACTGCTCCAGCCACATGATTAGGACCCTCTCAAGACACAAGCTGTGGACAAAACACTGGCCATCTGAAAATGGATGTCAAAACTTTCAATTGTCGGTCAGTGACACTTTGTTAAATAACCATGATAACCAGAATCCTCAATAAGAATGATGTAACGGTCTACTTCAGTGATCAGGTGTAAAAACAAAGCTGAATGGAACATAGTTTTACTGACAAACTATGGAGTATATCGATACATGTGCATGTATCCTTTTATTATAAAAATGCAGTTTGACATTGCAGAGGGTGATTAAAAGTTTCCAAATCTTCACAAAATATCCAATGTCACGCACGTAATGCCAATAAGTTTCTGTCTATGGTTGAAAGAGAATATTGGGTGAAACATTGAGCTAGGAACAAGCTATGAGACTATGTTCCCTGACTATTACCACAAAGTTTTTATTTTTTCAATTCTTTGTGGGATTTCTTCGCCAAAAATACAGAAAAAGATCTCATGTCACACACGTAACGCACATGTTATGTGCGTAACGGATATAAAACATGTCTATCATATCGCCTATCTTGCCCGAATGTCCATAAAATTGAATTTTTATGTAGACGTGAAGCCAAAGTTAGAGGAAACAAAGTTTGACCAATTCATACTTGAAACTGTAGCAGGAGAAAAAACAAAAAATACCTTTTCAACTATTCAAGTGTCACGCACATAACTCAGCTTTTCTGTTGAACAAGAAAAAATACTGAAGGAGATGTTGAAATTGGGACAAATAAGTAGGATATACGAATAAAGAAAAAAAAATCCTTTTTAACCAATTTGTGTTATATCTAGGTAAAATTACAAATTCCTTGTCTGTTGAACCTGAATTTCATACTTTAAAATTTTGCACAAACTTCGCACAGTTCTAAAATTTCCCATGGACTCACTTCTGAAAATTCTTCTTTGAATCAGGAAGTATAAATACCCATATGTGAAAAAAGTTCACAAAGACAACTTGTTACCACTCATATAAAATGTTGATGTCTTAGGTGGAATCGCTTCATACATGCATGTTTTTATATGTAGGATGCTACATGAGTTGATTCGTCACCATGATTATTAGGAAGATCCTGTGAGCAAAGGAGTCGACAGGGTAGCATACACTGTAAACTTAGATGTTAAGTAATTGAACACCTAATTTGTAACACTTACTGAACGCGTAATTGTTTTTAAATTATTAACTCCCATGTTCAATTTTGAACTTTATCATTCAAACCATTAACGCAGTTATTCAAATGCAGAAGCTATTCCATTGATAGGTCATGTCACTAATAGTTATTTCATAGGATGGAATATCTGTCCTAATTTGAAGTAATATTTGTTTAATTTGTGAATAAATTTGAAGTAATATTTGTTTAATTTGTGAATAAAATAGCCTTGGGGAGTTTTTCATACACTGTAAAATTAGGCATTAACTTAATGAACGCATGAATTGTAACACTTATTGAACGCGTAATTGTGTTCAAATTATTAACTTCCATGTTTCAAATTTGAACTTCAGCATTCAAACCATAAACACATTATTGAACAATTTTATCAGAGCTTAGAATGATGCTGCTCAAGCTTTCAATATGTGTGTTAAAGTTGTTCAATACTGCATTCTGTATTTGAATACCCGCATTAATGGTTTGAATGTTAATGTTCAAAATTGAACATGAAGTTAACAATTTGAACATGAAGGTTAACAATTTGAATCAAAAGTACGCTTTAGATAAGTGTTACAATTTAGGTGTTCAATACGTTAACACCTAAGTTTACTTTTTTTGAAAAACTCCCTCAAGGCTTATTTTCACAGCATGTGCTTATACAGTGAAAACAACAGCTGAAAAATAACCCTCGTGTTGTTCAATGCTGCAGTACTCACAGCACGTGTTAATTGTGGTGACATCAGAATGACATTCTTGGCACGCGACACTTATTAGAACCCGGACTATTTTGACACGTTTTTCTCTCCACACGCCATGTCGCCGGCTTTGTAACATCTGCACAAGGCCAGGTATTTCCTAGATCCTCGCAGAGGGTTTACCTGAGCCGTTTTAATGATTCAGATGAGTTCTCGAGTCGTTGCGTCTGTTACACAACCTCGTACATTTCATCCCAAGCGGATGTTTTGAATTAGCGCGTCGGTTACTCTTTGGCACTCGATGTTGCTTTCAGCCTAACTTCAAAGGCAGTCTGACCGGCGATAGAATCAAACCAGTCCTAACTTAAACCTCACTGCGGATTGGCCTGATGAGCTGCTTCAGTGCACTAATTGATTGGTTTGGATTAATGTTAACCCCTCGAGCTATTTATATCCAGAACTGCTATCGGTACCTAACCAATCCAGTATATCGATTGTAATCTATCGATTGATACAATGGCTCGCGAGAATGGCTTTGAAAATGCGCCAATATAGCGTTAGAAAAGTAAAAAAAAAAAATGGTTGTGACTTGGCATAATAAGCTGTGTTTTGTTCAAAGAAAATATTCACGTTTGCTTTTGTTAACGCTCCCAGTTTAAAGTGACTTAAACAGTTTTAAATCGGGCTTTTGTCTTTTTTTGACTTGTCACATACATTTTTGGTGGATTTGTTTGTATAGTCTAAAATATGACACCTTGAACCAAAACGACTAGCTAATGATTTCAAAGTCGCCATATCGGCCGTGCTATTACATCGAAATATTATTTTGGTTATTTAGGTGTCATATTTTGCATAATTAAAAAACTCCATGCTATAATGTACAAGAAAAAAAACAAAAAAAACTGATGAAAGCACAATTTAAAAAGTTAGTCGATGCTGTTTTTTGCGACTTTTAACAATATCTAACTGATATATCTTATTTTTGGTTGGTTCCTTGTTTTAGGATAATTCAGACAAGATGACCATGGAACCACACAGACCCTATCCAGTGACCTTGTACCAGGTTGATCACAAATTGAGGAGCAGTGCTGAGATAAACATCGCACATATTCGGGAATCAGCTACTGATCATTCTGAAACACAAAGAGACATCGTAGAATCCAGGGAAATCTCACCCAAGTCACTGTCAGCACTTGTTGAATTACACCCACATGGAAGTGGCAAGAATACAAAAGAGGCATATTGCTGTGGGCACCTAAAGCAGCATGGAGACACTCATACTGATAAAAAGCTACTCAAATGTTCACTGTGCCTGTTCAGCTGTAAACAGAGTGAACACCTAAGGCAGCATGAAAGAAGTCACACTGGTGAAAAACCATTTAAATACTCACGGTGCCCGTATAGATGTAGAGGAAGTGGAAACCTGAAACGACATGAACACTCTCATACTGTTAAGAAGCCATTCAATTGTCCACAGCGCACATTCAGCTGTAATCCGACTGGAAACCTAAGGCAACATGAAATGACTCATACTGGTGAAAAACCATTCAAATGTCCACTATGCCCATTCAGCTGTAAACAGAGAGGGGACCTAAAGCGACATACAAGAAATCATACTGGTGAAAAGCCATTCAAATGTCCACTGTGCCCATTCAGCTGTAATCGTAGTGAACATCTAAGGCCACATGAAAGAACTCATACAGGCGAAAAGCCATTCAAATGCTCAATATGCCCATATAGCACTATAACAAATAGAAACCTAAAGCGGCATGAGAGAGCTCATTTTGGTGAAAAGCCATTCAAATGTCCACTATGCCCATTCAGCTGTAAACAGAGTGGACACCTAAGGAAACATGAAATGACTCATACTGGTGAAAAGCCATTCAAATGCTCAATATGCCCATATAGCACTATAAGGAAAGAAAGCTTAAAGCGGCATGAAATAACTCATACCAGTGAAAAGCCATTCAACTGTCCACTGTGCTCATTCAGCTGTAAACACAGAGGAAACCTAAGGCAGCATGAAAGAACTCATACTAGTGAAAAGCCATATAAATGTCCACTGTGCCCATATAGCACTATAAGGAAAGAAAGCTTAAGGCGGCATGAAGGAACTCATACTAGTGAAAAGCCATATAAATGTCCACTGTGCCCATTCAGCTGTAGTCAGAGTGGAAATCTAAGGAAACATGAAAGAATTCATACTGGTGAAAAGCCGTTCAAATGCTCAACATGACCATATAGCAGTGTAACAGGTGGAAACCTGAAACGACATGAACGCTCTCATACTGGTGAGATGCCCAGTATGCTCATGTAGCAGTATAACAACCTAAAGATGCATGAAATAACTCATACTGGTGAAAAGTCATTCAAATGTCCACTCTGTTCATCCAGCTGTAAAGAGTGGAAACCTAAGGCAACATGAAATAACTCATACTGGTGAAAAGCCATTCGAATGCTCGATATACCCATATAGCAGTATAACAGGTGGAAACCTGAAACGACATGAACGCTCTCATGCTTCTGAGAAGCCACTCAAATGTTTAATATGCCCGTATAGCAGTATGACCTATGGAAACCTAAAGCTGCAAGAAATGACTCACACTGGTGAAAAACCATTCAAATGTCAGATATGTCCTTATAGCAGTACACTTAATAGAATCCTGAAGGAGCATGATGAAACTGATACTGGTAAAAGGCTATACAAATGTTCATCGTTACCAGGAGGAAAACCCTCAAAGAGACATGAAATAACTCACACAAAAGGCGATCATTACTTATGCAAGACCTAGTTGAAATAATAAAATGACTCGTTTTGTTTAGCCTTTAGAAGTACGGAGAGAGATTGTTAGGGAGGGGTGGGGGCATAGAATGTCTCATCTCTGAAAATTATAAAGCTTTTGGTTCAACAAAATAAAAATATAAAAAATACGAATTAAAATAATAATATGAAAGGAGAGTATTCCACTAAGTTGGTCAGTATGGCACTACCCCAAGGATTCTATGGGGGGGGGGGGGGTGGGACTCTAGTGTAAAAATCTTATGATAAGGATTTATGTTTAGCAGAACTGCACATGTAGGCCTACATCTGTACATCGAAATCAGCTTTCAGTGGATGATTATGAAACTTGGTACACATGTTTCTTATGATTGGAGGATATCCCTGCGCTATTTCTGATATGAAGTATTATTCTTTGTATATCATTGCAAATGTAATTCTAGAAGTCTCACCCAAGTCATCGTCAGCACTTGTTGAATTACACCCATATCAAAGTGGCAACAAAGTAAAAGGGGTATATTGCTGTGAAGATTCACGAAACAATGCATACTGGAGTTATACCATACAATGCTCATATTGTCCATATAGCTTTAAATCACGTGGACTCCTAAAGCGTCATAAAATATGCCCTTATAGCCATATAACAAATGGAAGCCTAAGGCCGCATGAAATAACTCCTACTGGCGAAAAGTCATTCCAGTGCTTAATATACCCTCATTGCAGCAAAGAAATGGAAGCCTGAAGGAACATACTGGTGAAAAGCCATACAAATGTCCACTGTGCTTCCTTAGCTATGCAACACGATGGCCTCGGAAGGAGCTTGAAGGAACTCCTGCTAGTGAAATACCCTTCAAATACTCACAGTGCCCGTATAGATGTAGCCTCTGAAGGAGCTTGAAAGAACTCCTGCTAGTGAAATACCCTTCAAATACTCACAGTGCCCGTATAGATGTAGCCTCTGAAGGAGCTTGAAAGAACTCCTGCTAGTGAAATACCCTTCAAATACTCACAGTGCCCGTATAGATGTAGCCTCTGAAGGAGCTTGAAAGAACTCCTGCTAGTGAAATACCCTTCAAATACTCACAGTGCCCGTATAGATGTAGCCTCTGAAGGAGCTTGAAAGAACTCCTGCTAGTGAAATACCCTTCAAATACTCACAGTGCCCGTATAGATGTAGCCTCTGAAGGAGCTTGAAAGAACTCCTGCTAGTGAAATACCCTTCACATACTCACAGTGCCCTTATTGCTATGCAATAATTGGAAACCTGAAACGACATGAACGCTCTCCTACTGATGAAAAGTCATTAAAATGCTCAATACATGTATGTCCTTATATCGCAATGCAAGAAATGGAAGCCTCTAGGAGCATGAACAAAGTCATACTGGTAAAAAAAAACACACAAATTTACACTGTGCCCAGAAATGTTTACTTCCATGAAAGCACGAAGAACCATGAAAGATTCCACTTGCATGGGGATCAGTGCACATGAAAGAAAAGGTTGAGAACAGAAAATGATAAATCTTGTGTCTACATATACGTACACGTGTATACGAATCCGTTTCTCTGCAGGTGAACCTGTTTGTTGAAAAACATTCAACGCAGATGCCACCCACATTTATATGTACACATTAAATATTATATGCTTCTGCGAAAACGTTCCGTACAGAGTAATTTGTCAATTGTTAGCGTCTTACACGATGGATTTGCGATCGTAACAATGGATTGCTTATATTAACCAAAACCAGGCAAATATTTCTGTAGCACGGATGATACGTTCTACAGGACTCCGAGGCATCGATTAGGGAAAGTAATGATTTGTTCGCCATTATCGCGAATTCCGAGTCTGGCATGATCGCATATTCACTGTCCTATATTCCCTATATTCACTTCGCATATTCACAACATAATGTTAGCTGTTCAGCATATTTTGCCTGTTTACCTTGTCATGGAAGTATGTTTTTGCAGAATGCTAGAATAAAATACAGCCTACTTGTTCACACAAGTTTTGGCGATATTTGTGTAAAAACGACAGCTGAAAAATAGCTCTTATGTTACGCAGTGCTGCAGTACTCACAGAACGTGTCAGGTGCGGCGCCGTCAGAACGACATTCTTTGCACGCGACACATACTAGACCCCTGGCTGTTTCGGCGCGTTTTTCTCTCCTCACGTCGTCATATCGCCTGTAATGTAAATGCGTGAATACGGCGTTAGTAAAGTCAAAAATTAATTTTTGTAACTTTGCATAATAAGTTATGTTTGCTCAAAGAAAATAACGTAGTTTGATTTTGTTACCGTTCACAGTCTAAAGTGACACAAAACAGATTCGAGGGCGTTTAAAATTGAGCATTTGTCTTTTTTTGAACTTTCGCATACATTTTAGGATGGATTTGTTTATGTAATCTAAGATATGACACCTTGAACAAAAGTGAATCTGTTTTCAAATTCGCCATATCTGCCTCACTATTACATCGAAATTTTCATTTGGTTATTTATGTGTCATATTTTACAAGAAAAACCACCTCCATTCTATGATGTCTAAGTGAAAAAAAAAACAGACGAAAACACGATTTTAGAAGATAGTCGAAGCTGTTTTACGTTATTTTTGGGTCTGATCTTTAACAATATCTAACTGATATGTCTGAGAATATCTGGTTATTGGTTGGTTCCTTACATAAGAAGAATTCGGACAACTATACAGCGGCTGACAAAATGACCATGGGACCAGAGAGACCTTATGCAGTGACCTTGTACCAGATTGATCACAAATTGAGGAGCAATGCTGCTATAAACATTGCACATATTCGGGAATCAGCTACTGGTCATTCTGAAACAAAGAGATACGTCGTAGAATCCAGAGGAGTCTCACCCCAAGTCACTGTCAGCACTTGTTAAATTACACCAACATGGAAGTCGCAACAAAGCAAAAGGGTCATATTGCTGTGGGCAACTGAAGCAGCATGAAATATCTCGTACTGGTAAAAAGCGATTCAAATGTCCAATGTGCTCATTCAGCTGCAAACAGAGTGGAAACCTAAGGCAACATGGAAGAACTCATACTGGTGAACAGCCATTCAAATGTTCACTGTGCCCATTCAGCTGCAAACAGATTGGACACCTAAGGCAACATGAAAGAACTCATACTGGTGAAAATCCATATAGATGCTCAATATGCCAATTTAGCTGTATAACTAGTGGATGCCTAAAGAATCACGAAAGAACTCATAGCGACGAAAACCCATATAAATGTTCACTCTGCCCATTCAGCTGTAAACAAAGCGGAAACCTACGGCAACATGAAACAATTCATACTTGTGAAAAGCCATATAAATGTCCGCTGTCCCCATTCAGCTGTAAACGGAGTACGAACCTAAGACAACATGAAAAAAAAATCATACTGGTGAAAAGCCATTCAAATGCTCAAATATGCCCATATAGCAGTATAACAAAAAAAGCTTAAAGCAGCATGAAATAACTCAAACTGATGAAAAGTCATTCAAATGTCCACTGTGCCCATTCAGCTGTCAACAGAGTAGAATCCTAAGGCAGCCTGGAAGAACGCATACTGGTGAAAAGCCATATAAATATCCGCTGCGCTCATTCAGCTGTAAACAGAGAAGAGACATAAGGCAACATGAAAAAACTCATACTGGTGAAAGGCCATTCAAATGCCCATATAGCAGTATAACAAGTGGATGCTTTAGGAAGCACGAAATAACTCCTAGTGGTGAAAAAACATATAAATATCCACTGTGCCCATTCAGCTGTAAAAAGAGTGAAAGCCTAAGGCAACATACATACTGCTATAAAGCCATTCAAATGCTCGATATGCCCATATAGCTCTATAACAAGTCGATGCCTAAAGAAGCACGAAAGAACTCCTAGTTGTGAAAAACCCTATAAATGTTCACAGTGCCCATTCAGCTGTAAACATAGTGGAAACCTAAGGCAACATGAAAAAAACTCATACTGGTGAAAGGCCATTCGAATGCTCGATGTGCCCATATAGCAGTATAACAAAATAATGCTTAAAGAAGCATGAAATAACTCATACTGATGAAAAGCCATTCATATGTCCATTGTGCTCATTGCGTTGTAAACAGAGTAGAATCCAAAGGCAACATGAAGAAAATCGTACTGCTAAAAAGCCATTCAAATGCTCAATATGCCCATATAGCAGTATAACGAGTGAATGCCTAAAGAAGCACGAAATAACTCATAGCGATGAAAAACCATATAAATGTTCACTCTGCCCATTCAGCTGTAAACAAAGCGGAAACCTACGGCAACATGGAACAATTCATACTTGTGAAAAGCCATATAAATGTCCGCTGTGCCCATTCAACTGCAAACGGAGTACACACCTAAGACAACATGAACAAAATCATACTGGTGAAAAACCATTCAAATGCTCAAATATGCCCATATAGCAGTATAACAAAAAAGCTTAAAGCAGCATGAAATAACTCAAACTGATGAAAAGTCATTCAAATGTCCACTGTGCCCATTCAGCTGTCAACAGAGTAGAATCCTAAGGCAACATGAAAGAACTCATACTGGTGAAAAGCCATATAAATATCCGCTGCGCTCATTCAGCTGTGAACAGAGTAGAGACATAAGGCAACATGAAAAAACTCATACTGGTGAAAGGCCATTCAAATGCCCATATAGCAGTATAACAAGTGGATGCTTAAGGAAGCACGAACTAACTCATAGTGGTGAAAAAACATATAAATATCCACTGTGCCCATTCAGCTGTAAACATAGTGGAAGCCTAAGGCAACATACATACTGTGAAAAGCCATTCAAATGCGCAATATGCTCATATAGCATTATAACCAGTGGATGCCTAAAGAAGCCCAAAATAACTCATACTGGAAAAAAACCGTTCAAATGCTCACGGTTCTCGTATAGCTAGCTGTACAGGAATTGGAAACATGAACGCTCTAGTACTGGTGAGGAGCCATTCAAATGCTCAATATGCCCATGTAGCACTATAACAAATAGACGCTTAAAGCAGCATGAGATAACTCATACTGGTCTAAAGCCATATAAATATCCACTGTGCCCATTCAGCTGTGAAGGCAACAGGAAAGAACGCATACTGGTGAAAAGCCATATAAATGTCTACTGTGCCCATTAAACAGAGTGGAAACCTAAGGCAATCCGGAAAAACTCATACTGGTGAAAGCCATTCAAATGCAGTATAACAAATGGAAACCTAAAGCAGCATGAAATGACTCACACTGTTGAAAAGCCATTCAAATGTCCACTGTGCTCATTCACCTTTAAACAGAGTGGACACCTAAAGCCACAACTCATACTGGTGAAAAACCGTTGAAATGCTGACGATGCCTGTATGGCTGTACAAGTAGTGGAAACCTGAAATGACATGAACTTTTCCAAGCCATTCAAATGTTCAATATGTCCTTATAGCAGTACACTAAATGGAAGTCTGTAGGAGCGTGAAAGAATTCATACAGGTAAAAAGCCATATAAATGCTTACTGTGCTCTGAGAGGTTTTCCATGAGGAAAAACCTCAAGCGGCGTGAAATAACTCACACGAAAAGCGATCATTGCTCATGAAAGAAAAGGTTGAAATAAGAAAATGACACTATCATTTGTCTACATGTTCTCGTTTTGTCTCGCCTTTGGAAGTACATGTAGGGAAAGAGTTTGTGAGATGGGGAGAGAGAATGTCGTCGTCAGTGTCAGTGTCCCATCTGTGAAAATTATAACGTTTTTAGTTCAACAAAACAAAAAAATGAAATGAAAATATGAGGGGTGGGTATTCCACAAGGGTGGTCAGTTATGGATTCCAGGGGTGCTCTAATGTCAATATCTAATGATAAGGTGTTTGTCCAACAGAAGTGAACATGTAGGTCTACACCTGAAAGTTTGCTGCAATTGTCAGTTTTCAATGAATGCTTATGAAACTTGGTACACATTTTTTATATGATTGGAGGATATACCTGTTCTATTTATAATGTGAAGTAGTATTTGTGTTTGTATGTCCTTGCAAGTGTAATTCTAGAAGTCTCACCAGAGTCACCGTCAGCACTTGTTAAATTACACCCACACGAAAGTGGCAACAAAGCAAAACGGGCATATTGCTGTGTAACCAGATGTTGTGTATATTCACGAAAGAATGCATACTGGGGATATATCATACAAACGCTCATATTGTCTCTATAGCTCTAAATCACGTGGACACCTAAAGCGTCATGAAAGAACTCCTACTGGTGAAAAACCATATAAATGCCCACTGTGTCCATTCATCTGTAAACAGAGTGGAGACCTAAGGCTACATAAAATAACTTTTATGCTACTGGTGAATATCCATTTAAACGCTCAATATACCCATATATGGCAGTATAACAAACGGAAGGCTAATGCAGCATGAAATAACCCATGCTGGTGAAAAGACATTCTAATGCTCAATATGCCCTTATTGCATCGAAAGAAATGGAATCCTGCAGAGCATGAAATAATTCATACTGGTGAAAAGCCATACAAATGTCCACTGTGCCCCATTATCTAAGCAACAAGAGGGCCTCTGGAGGAGCATGAATGAATTCATACTAGTGAAAAGTCCTTCAAATGCTCGCGGTACACATATTGCTGTGCAATAATTGGAAACCTGGGACGACATGAACGCTCTCATACTGATGAGAAGCCATTCAAATGCTCAATACCGTACATGCATGTCCTTATATAGCAATACAAGAAATGGAAGCTTGAAGGAGCATGAACAAACTCATACTGGTAACAAAACATACAAATGTTCACTGTGCTCAGAAAGGTTTACTTCCAGGAAATAATGAAGAGACCTGAGCATGAATGACGATCAATGCTCATGAAAGAGAACGTTGAGAACAGAAAATGACAAATCGTGTGTCTTCATATACGTATACTAATCCGTCTCTCTGCTAGTGAACTTGTTTTTTGAAAATCATTCAACGCAGATATCACTCACATTTATAAGTACACATTAAATATTATTTCCATTCTGCGAAACACATCCTCTACAGAGTACTTTGTCAGCGTTTTACACGATGGATTTGCGATCGTAGCTAAGAATTGCTTACATCAACCAGAACCAGGCAAGTATTTCTATAACACGGATGATATGTTCTACAGGACTCCGAAGTATCGGTTAGAGAAAGGTAATAATTTATTTGCCATGATCGCGAATTCCGAGTTCACCATGATAGCATATTCCTTGTGTAAAACGATAAAGTTGACAAAATAATATTAGCTGTTCTGCATATTTTTCCTGAATATCTTGTTTATAACAAACTCTCCTATGGATGTCATGGAAGTAAGTTTTCGCAGAACGATAGAATAAGATGTAGCCTATTTGTTCACACAGGTTTGGGCCAAATCTGTGTAAAAACAACAGCTGAAAAATCTACCTCATGTTACTCAATGTTTGTTTTGAACTTATTTTATTGCATTTTAACAAACGGATTGGGGACAAGTTCTTTCAACTTATATTCCCCTCTCCAAATACAGATTAAACAATACATAGTAAAGAAAAAGAAAACCTTATATTAACAATGTATATAAATACTATATATGTTTATATATATCTAAGACTATGGAGTCGTTTTTGTGTACATAGGTATGTTAATTACTCATTTTTTTGCCATTAGCACAAATATATAGTTGGTGTCCTTGGTGTTAATCATTAACCACGGACTGTGGTGAACCATTCCATTGTAATAGTCATACATTAGTCGAATCTTTGACTGTTTTTAATAATTTTTTTGACAGAGCTTACTATTTTGGTGTTATTAAAGAGACAAAGGGGCGGATTACCATGCAACATTTGTTGGCCGGTGGTATTGAGCGGGATATCATGAAATAGTCCGTTCTGATATCTTCGAAAAGTGGGCAGTAAATTAAAAAAATGTTCGGCATTTTCAGTTCGTTCCCCGCAAGAGCAGTGCCCATTTTCATGGAGGTGCACACGATGTAAATCAGCGTTCAGTTGGCTGCAGTCGTGACGTAATTTTGTATGAAGTATATCTAGTTTTCTAGATCCGATAAAATGGTATAATGGTGGTGGATTTCTGTTAGAGAATTTGGACTTAAATGAATTATAGGATGTAGAGTTTCTTGTCTCAAGTGTCAGATTGTTCCACTGGTTAATGACGAATGGGATAAATAGAATTTTTAAATAGTGTTAAGCGTGATCTTGGTATGTCATAATTATTAGCATTTCTAAGACGATAGGGTGCTATTTCACCAACAAGAGGAGTGACCAAGTTTGTTAAATATTGAGGTGCTTCGCCAATATGGATTTTAAACATAGTTGATAATTTTGAGATTTCCCTCCTTGCTTTTAGCGTTTCTCACCCAGTTTCAAAATAAAGGGATTCTCTTGACGCATAAGCAGGTAACCCAGTAACAATACGTGCAGCAGTCAGTTGTAACTTTTCTAGAATTTCACTTTGTTCTTGGGTACAATTATACCATACTACAGAGGCATATTCCATTGTCGGTCTGATGAAGAAGCTGATATAAATTTGGTTGGACCTTTTTATTCTAAGTTTAAATTTAAATTTACGCAAAATTCCAATTCTTTTACATACAGTTGAACTTATACTATCAATATGGCTTCGCGATTTACAGTCGCTTTGGAGTACCAAACCTAGATGACGATGACTATAAGATACTGGGAGACAAGTGATGTCCAGATAAATTTCAGGTGGATTTGCTAAGTTTTTGTTGCTAATCATTAATAGAACGGTTTTTAATGCATTACAGTTTAGTAGCCATTGTTTAGACCAATCGTGTAACTTTCGAAGGTCAAGATTCATTATCACTTCAATCTCAAAAATATTGGGTGACTTATACATCACACACGTATCGTCTGCAAACAGGCGACAATACTAATAAGCTTTTCAACAATGTCATTAAAATAAATCAGAAAAAAGCGGCCCAAGGACCGAGCCCTTTGTAACGCCAGCATTACCCGATCTCGTTTGGGAGCACGTTGCTCCTGTTTGTACGCATTGACACCTATCAGTGAGGTAATCCTCAAACCAAGCTAATAAATCCCCTTCTATTCCATACTGCTTTAATTTAAATAAAATGGCTTTCTGCCAGACACTGTCGAAAGCTTTAGAATTGTCACAGAATACCACACAGGCAATTTCTCCATCATCAAGCGTTTTGCATAAATTGTCATAAAAATCCACTAGTTGTAGTACAGTTGAATGACCGGGAAGGAAGCCGGATTGGTAGGCCTACTCGTAGAAGACATTATTGAAATGCAAATAATTGTACACATGCTTAAATACTACTCTTTCCATTATTTTGCCACACAACTTAACAACGAGATCGGTCGGTAATAGGAAGGTAAATGTTTGTCGTCTTTTTTAATTACTGGAATTATATTAGAAATTTTCCATTGGTTGGGAAATTTTGATGAGGACAATGACATGTCAAATAATATTTTAAGTGGTTTGCCTACTGAGCGAGCTACGCCTTTTAACATTTTGTGACCAATAAAATCATTTCCAACTGCTTTATTAGTTTCAAGACTTTGTATTATATTTAAAATTTCGTCTTCAGTAGTGCTGATGCTCGTTATTCTACCGTCACATTTGTAAGTAAAGGGGGGCAACTGAGCCTGACTGTCGTCAATAGCTGGTACAGAGGCGAGATAATTGTTAGCAGATTTGCCTTCTCCATACAACCTTCTACAAAATGTTCAGTTCCATCTGGACCGCACTGCGGTGGTCTAATGGTTAGAGTGTCGGCCTCGTGAGCGGTAGGTACTGGGTTCGATCCCAGGCCGGGTCATACCTAAGACTTGAAAAATGGAACTCGTTGCTCCCTCGCTTACGCTCAGCATTAAGAGGATAGAACAAGGACTGGTTCGCTCGGTGTCAGTATAATGTGACTGAGTGGGGTGTCATGTCTGCCTACGGCATGATATTTCAGTGGGACAGCACTATAAAATGGCAGCATTATATCTGCTCTGTTACAAGTAGGTGCCCCTGTCCCTCCCCCTCCCCTCCCTTCCCTTCCCCGTCGTGATATAGCTGAAAAAATGTTGAAAGCGACGTTAAAACCCTATTCACTCACTCACTCACTCAGTTCCATCTGAGTCTAGATCCACTAGTGGTGGAATTTCTCTATCTTCTTTTCGATTCATAATTTGGTTAAGTTTCTTCCAGTAGAATTTAGGGTTTGTAGAAGTATTGGAGTCTAGTTCAGTTTCAATATTCCTATGGTAGATTTCATGCGCATACTTTTTCATGTTGTTTCTCTTTATTCCTAATTATTTTATATCGGTTCCAATCAGAAGGTCTCAATGTTTTTTTTTGTTGCTGTTTTCCCTATTCTGTGTCGTTTACGGATTTACTTTCGTAACTCGGAATCGAACCATGGTTTATCATTTGGTGGTATGGTGACGAATTTGTTGGGGATACACTGTTCAGCAATTTCGTGAAATTTACGAGTGAATTTTTCACAGACTACATTTGAGTCTATACAAGAAGAAGGGAAAGTTTTCCAGTCAATTTCGTTTAACAGCAAATTGAATTTTTCGTAGTCGCCTGCATTATGCATGCATATCCAGATTTTACGTTTACATGCATGCCGTATGTTGTAGCTAATTGACAATTCTGCATACGTAGCATCATGATCACTTATATTACGGTCAACATTAATGATACCACAATCGTGTATGCTAATACTGTCAGTAATAAAAATTGGGTCCAATAGAGTTTTGGAACGTTCAGTTACTCGAGTAGGTTCAGATATTATGTTATGCATATTACATCTTTGAGAGATTCCAGAGAAGAAGCGCGAATTGCCGTGCAAGAGGTCATCATTAAGATCACCAAGAAGAACTAGGTTTACGTTGGTATCTAATGCATTTTCGACCATATATTCAAAAGCCTGGTATATAGATTCGGACCTTTTCGGAACAATATAAGAAATATTTAATAGGATAACGTTATTGGTTAATTGGACTTTGAGCCACATTGTTTCAAAATCGTTTTTTTTCAAGATCTGGCATTCGATTACATTTAATACGCGTTGACGTGTATACTAAAATTCCACCCCATGGAGATAAAACGTCAGGATTGCGATCTTTACGAAATGGTTCACTAAAGCCTTCAATATGTAAGTCGTCATTAGTTAAGTCGTGGTCAAAGTTTGTTTCCGTGAACACATTATATCGAAATCTTCCGGCAGAACATCAATAAATGATAATTTATTACGCATACTCCTTATATTTAAGTGAAGAATTTGGAGACCGTGTTTATTATTTCCGTTCTCAGGACCTGGATTGGTTTCAATGTCGCCACAAACTATTAGTAAAATTGAAAAGATGATACATATGTTTACACTGGGATATTTAGATTGGAGAACAGAGAGCGCAAAACATACCACCGAACACTTGACATTTGTTGAAAGACACTCCAGAAGGCCAAAATTAAAAAAAAAAGGACAAACTCAATGCTGCAGTACTTCCATCACTCAGTAGGCCCACTCCGATGCGGGAACATCAGACAGGCGTTCTTGGCACGCGACACATACTAGAATCCTGGCTATTTTCTCGCATTTTTCTCTCCACACGTCATGCCGCCAGCTATGCAAATGCGCTAATACGGCGTTTGTAAAGTAACAAAAATATTTTTGTAACTTTGCATGATAAGGTTGTTCAAAGAAAATACGGAAGTTTGATTTTATTAACGCTCACAGTCTAAAATGACATAAAACAGCATCGGCAGTAGTTTTAAATTGGGTTTTGTCTGTGTTTTTTTTTTACTTTTGTTTTTATAGTCTAAAATATGACACCTTGAACCAAAACGAATCTAATATTTTCAAAGTCGCCATATCTACAGTGCTCTTACATCGAACTATTATTTTGGTTATTTAGGTGTCCTACCTTGCGTATATTAAAATCTCCATACTATGCTGTATAAGAAAAAAGTCAAAAATCAGACGGAAGCACAATCTCAAAAGTAAAGTCTATGCTGTTTTGCCTTACTTTACTTTTGTGTCTGAGATTGAACAATGTCTGATACATATTCGATTATTAGTTGGTTCCTTCTTTTAGGATAATACAGATAACTATACATCGAAATATTATTTTGATTATTTTTTAGGTGTTATATTTTGGATATGTGAAAAAAACTGCATGCTTTACTGTTCTATTCTCCCAGTGTCACAAAATCTAGTGACATTTATTTATGTGATTTTGACGTATTTTCTTGTAATAATTGCAGATGATACCCCACATTCCGTATAAACTACTATGTTTAGTCTTGGGGACACGTCAAAATAGCTTATAGGAGCTATAAAATAAGTAAATATTGCCATTAAGCATTATTTAAATGGAAACGAAACTGGTAATCCAGTGAGGTGCTAAGGCACCATGCCATGTCATTTCATCTAAATTCTTGCTGAAAACTAGTCCTTAGATACATGAGCAGAAAATATAGGCATACTGTAATGATGGAATAAATCTGCTGGGTAAATTTTACAGTAATTTACCGTAGATTTTGCGTAGTAAATTGCCCGTAATTTAGTACAGTGACTATTGTGTAAAACTAAATTAAATTGTGTATTTCGCAACTTACCTGCACTAAAAAAACTGCCTGTAGAATGCTGTGAATTTAAAGGAAAAGTTTGAAGGTTACACATGCATGTTTCGCTTATATTATTAATGGATTACTGATCCATCATTCTTGGTTCAGTGATACAGTAAAGGAGTTTTTTTTTTAAATCGGAGTCAATCCGATTTGCACCCAGTCAGGGGAGAACGTCATGTCCATTCATCGGTGATGATGCAGTTCAATGATCATAAATGGATGGATAGATGCAAATGATCCAAATCTCAGTCAAAAATGTTCACCGTTAAATTCACATTTGACCCGTGTGCGGGCCATATGCATGAGCGGTCAAACATGCCTTTAGTCATGCCGGCCTTAAAATTGAGTCTGTTTTCCAGCACAATCTTATTCAGCTCATTTATTTGCTCGAAAACATTCCGCTGAAGGCGTCTAATTTAATTGGTGTTGATTAATTGTTGTTGTTATATCATAGATCATATCGCACTATGTAATAGGGGTTGCCACGCCTCGTCACTCTATATACATGTACGCCTATCATAGTGTTCCTGAGTTTTAGTTTAACCAGTTATTGCGCAGTCCGCGTTCCCGGTCTATGACAGGTCACACTTTTGCTATATACCGGCGAGCGTTCGATCTGTTGTGGCGAGAAGACGAAAAAGAAGAAAAGAGATGGGATAGCACGCAGTTACATGCACGCATCCTGCCATGAACCCCGCGAATTATTAACAAAAAGAAGGAAATACTAGTTGAAAAAAGGATCAGTGATTTTGCGGAAGAGGTAAGACTAGCCGAATTAAAATGAAAAACGGATGGAAGGGTACAGTGCGTATTTGTTAACAAGGCCCATGCAGTGCAACAAGAATTCACCTTCGTGCGCTTAAACCTGACCTACATGAAGTTTCTCCTGCAGCTCAGCCAGTACCTGGGTTCTAGGTAGAATAAACATGCCTTGTCTAGGAAATGCACCATGCTCCACAGGGCCGTAGCCAGTATTTACTGCTCAAAGGTGGGGAGGGGGGGTTTCGCTCTAACTATGGGAAAAGGGACAAATAGGGGAGGGGGCTTCTATCACAACACAACTAGGCCAGGGTCCAGGGACCACACACGCCCCTGAAGGTCCAGGTGTCTTAGATGGCTGGAGAGGCGTTCTAGGGTATTTCCGAGCAATAAAACAAGAAATCCTCGCCCGTCATGTCCGTTTAATAATCCTCTTGAGGTGCATACAGACATATCTATCCGGATTAAATGGTAGTAAAAAAGTAAATTTTCATGTATCTAATTTGCATAATAATAGGCCAAACATCCTACGCGCTGTTTAAACAACATTGACTGGTTCTTCACATGACAAAATAATTAAATTCTACCTGTATTGTTCGTAAATCCTGCGATTTGATTGGCTGATTAGTGCTCAATTTTTCGGTTCATACTTCAATGAATCTAAAAATATGATATGCCACGCCCACAACTGCACTACTTTTTCGTTGCTATAAATAGCACTAGATCACTGGTCGTAGTGTAAATCGATTCAGATTTTAGTGCATAATATTGCTCAATAATGTCAACAGAAAACTCTAAAAGCAACTGGAAAGAGTGAATTTAAATATTTATTTGTACTGAGACATTGTTTGTAAAATTACAAGAATTTCGAAGAGAAAAGTGCCGAGATAATGTCTGTCGGTCCTGGAAATCAGATCAGCAACAAGTTAGACATCTCCGTGACCTTGAACGAGATTTTGACATTAGGTTTTCGCTTACCCACTTTTACCACAAATCCTTATAAAGAAATTATTACACCCGGTGAACACCTGAAACCCACATCCTACCTGAGCTCTGGTTCTCTTGAGATACAGAGTTTGGTAATCCATTCATTCGTTACCGTTCCCGTGGAGTGAAATTTCATCCACCGGCTTTTTTGCTGTTGCGGTGCCGGGGCTTTGTGGTCCGGAGAAGTGCACTGAACGAAAACAAACCAAACTGGCAGAATTATACAGTCTTGACTGCCACGATAAGCGGATGTATGTAACAAGTACCGTACCGTACGTCAGATGTTCGATAAAATCCCTCCAGTCAAGGGGGTGTTACAGAATGTTGATTCCACAAAACCTGTTGGGTGGCCTACGAGGGCAACATCATCGTTCAATCTCTGTACACAAAGGCTCCAATCAGTTCACCAGAACTGGTACACTTCGAAGTCTGTGAAAGAATATCAATTTTCGCGTTTTCTGTCTCTGATATCATACAAATTTATGCGTCCGCTCGAACACAACACACACACACAGCACATGCACTCCCTCGATTTCCAGTCCACATGTCGGGTACACGCGATGAGGGATGCAGAGTTTCGTCACATTATTGATATAAGCGGACACCGAAAGGGAGAAAGTTCCGTCATAAACTGCGACAGGGAATGTTCCTCAGCTCAGAACAACACATTGATCAGTGAAATCGTCCTCCGTATATGCCTACACGGGGCGCGGTAAAACAGCAAGAAAATCCATCGTCCAGTCTGATCATCGACATCGGCTCTGAATGGAATATTCCCGGCAAGGCCAACTCAAGTTGAACAATTTCTCCTCTTCTGCATGGTTTCTGTGTGTGTTTCAGTTTTCCTGACCTGAATAATTATCCCTGACTGAGACGTTTCCCTCCATACAAACTGTCAAACTGAAAACTGTTTGAACCACGCTTGGCCTACCGAGTGACGTGCGCGTGCACCGAGACGTTGCTAGGAGTTACGAACTTTGTTGACTGTATTTATACGCGCAGGGGTCTTCTCGTTACAAGAATTAAACCGAAGAATTCGTTCGTTTCACGTTCAATTATTTCTCTTATTGAATTAGTTTTGCTTGATTAATTTAATTATAAGAATTGACTGTGATTTTTTTTACGTTCATTGGGGTATGAACTTAAAAACCGTTGTGCAAACTTTGTATGATCCGCTACGCGGAATCATACAGTTTGCACAGCGATTTTTAAGTTCATACCCCAATGAACGTAAAAAAAATCACAGTCAATCCTTAATTAATTTTATGACATGGAACAATAGATAAATCAGTGGCTGAATTTGTATGCATTGGTTAAGAAGGAATCAAAAGTTATTGAGCAAAAACGACCTGTTTTACCTTCATTTTGGATAGTTCAATAAAATGGATCGTTCAGGCTCTTGTTTAATATGCCGGAGTTATCGGGAGCCAGAACGTCCTATAGAAGATGTCATTTTGGCCATGGGTGACACGCTGACCACCACACCGACCCCTAAAAATTCACTGTTTTTGTCGAAATACAGCAATGACATGTACATGTATACCCACCATGCAAAAACTGTTCTCTTATATGTTTTCATTCAAGTCGCACCACTAGTAATTATGGATGGGTCCGCAAAACAGTGAACTTTTAGGGGTCGGTGTGATGGTCAGCGTGCCTCCCATGGACAAATTGGCATTTTCTACAAGACGTTCTGGCTTCTGATAACTCCAGCATTAACCAAGAGCCTGGACGATCCATTTTATTGGACTACGTTTTGGAGAGCGTGATTTCTGTAACCTGACAAAGACAATTTATGTTACATTTTGATCATTTTACAACCGGAGATTTGCTGGAAATGCCAGATGATTAAACATTTATCATTATAGTTTTTCTCTATTGTAAAATGTCTATTTTGGCAAAGATTTTTGTGTTAAAAGATTAAATTTTCAGATCTGAAAATGAATGTGTCTTTACCGTTACCGTTGTAAATGCAGTTTGAAAGATAATTTTTAAACAACACATTATTCAATACAAAGAATCTTTATGTTCAATACTATTATGTAAAACATATGAGAATATAAAGTCCTGTTCAATTCACATATCTTGACATGTGAAAATATTACAAAAAGTTTGGATTTATTCAACTGTCTTTACCGTTACCGGGAAAGTTTTTTGAGGAGGGGGGATTTAGCACAAGAAAATATCCTATATTATAGAGGGTACCACTTTTATTGAAAAATGTTATAGGGTGAAGGCAGCCATTTTTCGTCGAGCCTTGTGGCAACACGGCACATGTTTTCTACAAATCTGAAAAAAATAAGTGTGTCGCACTTATTATCTGTCTTTACCGTTAATGAGTTATATCAGTTAGGTTGTTCATGCTTGTTACCAAGAAAAGCACAAGAAATCTGAAGGTGTTTATCAAGAAAAATTCACCATGAAAGACACACCAATCGAGTTCAGCCGGCTTCATGCTTAAATAATCTGTCTTTACCGTTATTCAAACTTTTCTTTATCGTTATAAAATGCCATAACGGTGAAGACAGGACGGAATATAACGGTCAGGACAAACAAATTATTGACCAACTAACACTGTTATTGAGAAAATTGAAGGTACATTCCGATTATTAATTTTCTTGGAACTTGAAAGACAGCAAAAGAATGTTTAGCACAAGGCAGATTGACGTTCATTAAGAAACTAAAATTAAGTGGTTAGTTGAAAGAAAATGGTCTTGAGCTCAATGTCTTCACCGTTACAAATATGTATTTTCCGTTATGTCCTCACCATCACCTGAAAATAACATGGGCTAGAATGGGAAAACACTTTTCTAGCCATTTTCGGGGGTGACTATAGCTTGGTTGACAGGAAACCCATCTTTGTGGCCTACAAGGTCTTGAATAATTCCATTTTGGTAGCCAAACTGCACAAATTAAATTTTCAGATTTGTCTTTACCGTTACTGGTACATTTTCCTGAAAATGGCCCTTATATGTGTTAAGCCCGATTGACATTCCCATTGACTAAAACTTTATAAAAAATAAATATGTATTTTTTCACGTGTTTTTATTTCAATATCTTCCTCGTATCGAGATCGACAAGTGGGTGAATTTCCAGCACTACGCTATCTGGTCAGAGTCACGTCTCCAAGACGTGATTTATCTACATATTGTCATCATCATCATCATCATCGATTGATTCAATTGATGAATTTTCAAGATTGCCATCTATTTCTTCTTGTTCACACAGTTCCAGTATCAAGCTATTCCATGAAGACGGAAAATGGAAGATTTATCTATAAAAGTGGAACCAGATGATCAGGGTACCACTTCAATGATACAGGATGAGTTTTTCAACTATTTAAAAGGAAATCTGCCCATAAAAACAGAGGCAGAGACCCAGTGCCAAATGAAACCTGAAATTGCAACAACCCTGACCGCTACTATGACGAAAATGGAACTAGCTACCATGCTTGACGTGGCTGGACTTCCAACCATTGATTCTCATATTGAAACTAAACCATTTAAACAAGTAAGTTGTGATTTGACAAACGTTTTGGGCAATACAGAGATGTTTCAGAATCATTTTGCTTCAAAAAAAAGTTGGTAAGATAGGTGTATATATTTCAAATTACTCGTGGAAAGAAGATCAGAAACCTCACATTATTCTGTTGTTCTCAATGCAGGTATGTCTTATTGCTAGAAAGTGAGTTAAAATAGTTATTCGTAGTTATTTTATTATGTACACTCTTGAAACGGATGTGTTGCAGCTAACCTTGTAAATTGAGTGTCGATAAACGCGAAAATGTTGGAAATCTTCATCTCTTGTCTTTATTGCACCATGTAAACGTCCTGTCTGTGTCTTGTGTGCTGTCCTCAGTGTTTTATAGGGTGGATGGAGGGTGTCTGGTTCCATGCTGCTTCAAAGATCTCTTCTTTGAAGTAGCAAGAACACAACTGGGCTGGGTGGTGCTTAGTTGGTTCGTCGTGATATAGCTGAAATATTGTTGAAAGCGACGTTAAATTCTATTCACTCACTCGCTCACCCCAATGTTATCCCATATTGCGATTCAGGCGTTACGTACGTCAAAGGACATTTTCAAGAGCTTTCAGACTCCACTGTTGCCTCTACTCTGAATGCTGCCTTTGCTGTTTGTAGAAAGGGGTGAGGTCTAATAGTATATGTAGTCAAAGTTAATCTAATTTTGTTGATCTAAGCAGCATCAAACAGCGTTACGTGCGTAACGCACACAATTTTAAATTTAAGACAATGCCTACTCATTCTATAAGATATGTGAATCCAGTGATCAAATATCATCCATTTTGCTAAAATACCCTCCTTTGGGTGTTCAGCTTCATCATACAAACAATATCTTAGCTATCTTGATCAAAGTATTGACTGGACTAAATAAATGGTGTCGTTACGTGCGTGACGCCTGGTCCGGTGTTTTAAGCCAGTGTCAGGAGACTTTGTCACAACAGATGAAACAGCTTATTACGTGTCAAATGTCTTGGAAAACAAATTTGCAGTAATACACAGCATTAGTGTGGGGCCAATTGTGGCCGGAACAATGAGACAAAACGAATAGAGAGCTGAAACATACTGACTTCTTTTGATCATTTTGAGCGTATTTGCATACACCAAGGAGCAAAAGATCATGGGTATATTACACAAAGTTGGCAATGGGATGTTCTCTGGAAGGCATGTGGCTTTTTCGTTTATTTTTTTTCGAATAAGCCTTGCCCCAAAAAATACGGAAGTTTTTCATTTGCCAAAACTAATTATTATTTATGATATTTATTAGTTTTGGGTGATTAAAAATTTGAATCATAATTTTTATTATAGAAAAAAGCGGTCCAAAAATGACTTCCAAGAAAATGACGTCACTGTGACGTCAAACTGACGGCCATCTTCGAAATAGATTTTATATTTTCTGATAGATCTTGATTCTAATATATAGTATGCAAAGTTTCAGCCCTCTAGCCCCAGGAATAACAAAAATATGAACAGTTGCCGAAATATCATCCCCCAATGTGCATGACACTCCCAATTACGCACAGCCCTGAATTGATTAAGCTCAAAATGACATCGAATGCCAAAAAAAAAAAAAAACCTGGCACCAAACTTTTTCTGTGACAGAACATTATAACAAATACGAATTCACATGGTGCCAATAATTTACACGCAAATACTACTTGGGCATATTTTGCGACAATTGGCCCCACACTACATACATGACATAGTGGAATTATAGTAAGACCTACAAGAAGGCATGCTAAATTTATGTTTACCGTACCGTATAAATTCAGGGTAAAATATGTGTTTTACAGTGCCCGGATTGCCTTATATTCACAGTAAATTGACATATCTGTGTTCACATATGATTTTTCAATATTCCAATCACCACATCAGATTCAATTTGTCTGTTACTTGATCACATTTTCGTACATGTTCAAATACTTGTGCGAACTAGTAGAGAACTTAGTTATCTCCAGTCCAGCTGGGATTCACTTAACTTGACTATCACAGTGGGGTCACTGCTCCAACCACACGATCAGGGCCCTCTCAAGACACAAACTGTGGACAAAACACCAGCCTTTTGAAAATGGATGTCAAAACTTTCAATTGGCGGTCAGTGACACTTTGTTAAATAACCATGATAACCAGAATCCTCAATAAGAATGATGTAACGGTCTACTACAGTGATCAGGTGTAAAAACAAAACTAAATGGAACATAGTTTTATTGACAAACTATGAAATATATCGATACAGTGAACATTACATGTGCATGTATCATTTTATCATAAAAAAATCAATTTGACATTGCAGAGGGTGATTAAAAAAATTCCAAATCTGCACAATTATTCAATGTCACGCACGTAACGCCAAGAAGTTTCTATCTATGGTTGAAAGAGAATACTGTGTGAAACCTTAAGATATAGGAACATGCTATGAGGCTATGTTCCCTAACTATTACCACGAAGTTTCTCTTTTTCAATTCATCTCTTCGCAAAAATATAGAAAAAGATCTCATAAACCATGTCTGTCTATCATATCGCTTATCATGCCTGAATGTCCATAAAATTGAATTATTATGTAGACGCCAAGCCAAAGTTAGAGGAAACAAAGTTTGACCAATTCATACTTGAAACTGTAGCAGGAGAAAAAACAAAAACAAGTTTCACGCACATAACTCAGCTTTTCTATTGATGAACAAGAAAAAATACCGAAGGAAATGTTGAAATTGGGACAAATAAGTAGGATATACCAATAATGAAAAGAAAATCCTTTTTAACCAATTTGTGTTATATCTAGGTAAAATTACAAAATCCCAGTCTGTTGAACCTGGATATGTTAACATTTTGATCAAACGTCGCACAGTTCTAAAACTTCCCATGGACTCACTTCTGAAAATTCTTCTTGAATCAGATAGTATAAATACCTTTGTGAAAAAAGTTCACAAAGACAACTTCTTACCACACATATAAAATGTTCATGTCTTAGGCTCATAATTGATGGAATCGCCCCACACATGCATATTTGGAGATGTAGGATGTATGAGATGATTCGTCACCATGATCACTAGGAAGATCATGCGAACAAAGGAGTCGACAGGGAAGCATACACTGTAAACTTAGGGTTTAAGTAATTGAACGCATAACTGTTTTAAAATTATTAACTTCCGTGTTCACTTTTGAACTTGATCATTCAAACCATTAACGCAGGTATTCAAATGCAGAAGCTATTTCAACATGACTCCCTCCGTGTGGTTCCCGGGTGTAAAAAGGAATAGGACCTAACGTCGTGATATAACTGAAATCTAGTTAAAGTGACGTGATACGCTGTTCACTCACTCACTCACTCAGAAGCTATTCCGTTGATAAGTCCTCTCGCTAATAGTTCAATCATAGGATGGAATATCTGGCCTAATTTCTCGACGTTTTTTGTCAATGATTCAGATATACAGTTCGGATAAACACTTTTTTTCTACGAGAAAACCTGTGCGATACCTGTAATTTGAAGTAATATTTGTTATCGAGCCCGTAGCTTTAGCTGCGGAAAGCTCGATATAGGTGCCACAATGATGTCCGGCTATCTGTCTGTCTATCTGTCTGTCTGTCTATCTGCAGGACCAAGTAAATGCTAAAGTTTTGGACTTGGAAATTTTTCCCTCAGGACCAAGTAAATGTTAAAGTTTGATCCTAAGGCCTGCCCGACCACCGAACCCTCATATTTCAGATGCTTGCATCGGGCTACACATACTGAACCCATCCACTGCCCTGGGGGAGCATATCCCCACCCCTGTGACCCCAGGACCAAGTAAAGTTTAAAGTTTTGAAAATTCCTGACAGCTTCTCGGCCTCACCTATGTCTCCTAAACTAAGGCCAACCCGACCCCCTGAACTCTCATCTATTCCAAATGCTTGCATCGGGCTACAGATATTGAACCCATTACCCTCGGGAAGCATGTCCCCACCCCTGGGACCTCGGGACCAAGTAAACATTAAAGTATTGGACTTAGAAAATTTCTGTCCGCAGCATCTCGGCTTCAACTATGTCTCCTGAAGTAAGACCATCCCGACCCCCCGAACTGTCATCTATTCCAAATGCTTACATCTGGTTATACTTTTTGAACCCATCCACTACCCTCGGGGAGCATGTCCCCACCCCTGGGGCACCGAGCCCCACCCTCCATCTCTTAAACTAAGCTTCGCTCGACCCCATACCCATATATAGTCTGGGAGCTTAGATCATGCCACACTTATTCAACTTATCCACTACCCTCGGGGAGCATGTTCCCACCGCTGGGGCACCGAGCCCCACCCTCTGTCTCTTAAACTAAGCTTCGCCCGACCCCATACCCATATATAGTCTGGGAGCTTAGATCATGCTACACTTATTCAACTTATCCACTACCCTCGGGGAGCATGTCCCCACCCCTGGGGCACCGAGCCCAACCCTCTATCTCTTAAACTAAGCTTCGCCCGACCCCATACCCTGATATAGTATGGGAGCTTAGATCATGCTACACTTCTTCAACCTATTCACTACCCTCGGGGAGCATGTTTCCACCCCTGGGGCACCGAGCACTACCCTCTATATCTTAAGCTAAGCTTTGTCCGACCCCATAGTGTTGTATATTTGGAGAGCTTAGATCATGCTACACTTATTCAACCCATCCACTACCCCAGGGAGCATAACCCCGCCCCTGGGGTACTGAACCCCACCCTATATCTCTTAAACTAAGCTTCGCCTGACCCCATACCATCATGTATTCAAGTAGCTTAATATATCATCATACACTTATTCAACCCATCCGCCATCTACACTTATTCAACCCATCCACTACCCCCCGAGAGCATGTCCTCACCCCCGGGGGCATAGAGCCACACCCTCTATCTCTTAGATACCCTCATATATTCTGGGAGCTTACATCATTCTACACTTATTCAATGCATTGGCCGACCCCATACCCTCATATTTCAAATTTCATATCTCTAATATGTGTAACTAACCTGGTATGAGATGTAGTGTACATTGTATATACACACACACAACAAATGACCTGAACCTCTATCAGTTTTGAATTTCGTGTCGCCTTAAATGAAGGACAAAATTCCCTTCAATTTTGCTATCAAATCATTCTATTCCACATCATATGATTTAGCTTAAAGCTTTTACATGAACCATATTTGTGTCCACACATTTAACTTAGTATATTAATTAAAACTGAGTTTGTGGTGTCCCAGTTTTACCAGTGCACATTATTATGTAGCATTACACATGTATGATCGAAAACATTTGTCATTATATTCTTGTATTTGCATACAAATGGGAGGGTTCACCCACAAGGCTGGTGTCCCATTCCATACTGTAAATGATACCTCTACTCCAACTATTACATTGTTAATAGCTCTGTCAGAAAAGGGATTATATAATTCACGTATCATGACACAAAGTTACACCAAGAAGTTCCATGGTCCAAATTGCACAGTCCATTGTCCCTAACTATGCGCTGTTTATGCTTACTTTGAAAAAGAAATGTAATCTTTACTTCAAGTTTTATAATATAGTTTCTTTTAATCCAACCACAACATCACTGATATAGAAACCATATTTTTATGTATTGTTTTTTTCAAATATGTGCATTGCCAATGATGTGCAACCTCAAATGATGTGCTACCCTAAAGGGCTCGATCTTTTTGCGAAGCTGTATGTTTAATTTGTGAACAAAATAAACGTGGAAATAAGCCTTGCGGGAGATTTTCATACACTGTAAACTTAGGCGTGAGCTTATTGAACGCCTGAATTGTAACACTTATTGAACGCTTAATTGTGTTCAAATTATTAACTTCCATGTTCAATTTTGAACTTTAGCATTCAAGCCATTAACGCATTATTGAACAATTTTAACACGCGTGTGAAAGTTGTGAGCACTTATATTAGAGCTTAGAAAGCTATTGTTCAAACTTTCAAAACGTGGGTTAAAGTTGTTCAATAATGCGTTCTGTATTTGAATACCTGCGTTAATGGTTTGAATGTTAAAGTTCAAAATTGAACATGGAAGTTAACAAATTAAACATGAAAGTTAACAATTTGATCAAAAGTACGCGTTTAATAAGTGTTAAAATTTTGGTGTTCAATAAGTTAACACCTTAGTTTTCAGGGTATGACAAACTCCATAAAGGTTTATTTCCACAACACGTGTTTTGACAGCGAAAACAACAGCCGAGAAATAGCCCTCGTGTTATTGAATGCCGCAATACTCACAGCACGTGTTAGTGGCGGTGATATCTGAACAACATTTCTTGCACGTGACACATATTAGAACCCTGGCTATTTCGACGCGTTATTCTGTCCACGCGTCGTCATGTCGCCGGCTTTGTAAATGCGTCAATACGGCGTTAGTAAAGTAAAACAATAATGTTTGTGACTTTGCATAATAAGCTGTGTTTTGTTCAAAGAAAATACTCACGTTTGATTTTGTTTACGCTCAGTCTCTTGGTGACATAAAACAGTTTTAAATCGGGCATTTGTCTGTTTTTGACTTTTCGCATACAATTTAGTATGTAATTGTTTATATAGTCTAAAACATGACGCTTTGAACCAACACGAATCTAATGTTTTCAAAGTCGCCATATTTGCCGTGCTATTAAATCGAAATATTATTTTGGTTATTTAGGTGTCATATTTTGCATATATTAAAAACTCCATTCTATAATGCACAAGAAAAAGCAAAAAAAAACAAAACAGACGAAAACACAATTTGAAAAGTCCGTTGATCCTGTTTTTTGTGAGTTTTGAGTCTGCGCTTTAAAAATATCTAACTGATACATCTGAGGATATCTGATTATTGGTTGGTTCCTTGTTTTAGGATAATTCAGACAACTACACAGCGGCTGACATGATGACCATGGCACCAGACAGACCCTATCCAGTGACCTTGTACCAGGTTGATCACAAATTGAGGAACTATGCTGCGATAAACATTGCACATATTCGGCAATCAGCTACTAATCATTCTGAAACAAAGCGAGACATCGTGGAATTCAGGGAAGTCTCACCCAAGTCACCGTCAGCACTTGTGAAATTACACCCACATGGAAGTGTTAACAAAGCAAAAGGGGCATATGGCTGTGGGCACCTAAAGCAGCACGGAAAAGCTCATACTGATGGAAAACTATTGAAATGCCCACTGTGCCTATTCAGCTGTAAACAGAGTGAAAACCTAAGGCAACATGCAAGAAGTCATACTGGTGAAAAACCGTTTAAATGCTCACGGTGTCCTTATAACACTATAAGAAAAGGAAGCTTACAGCAGCATGAAATAACTCATACTAGTGAAAAGCCATTCAAATGTCCACTATGCCCATTCAGCTGTAAATACAGTGGAAACCTAAGGCAACATGAAAGAACTCATACTGGTGAAAAAATATTCAAATGTTCAATATGCCCTTATAGCAGCATAACAAAAGCAAACTTAACGCAGCATGAAATGAATCATACTGGTGAAAAGCCATTCAAATGTCAACTGTGCCCATTCAGTTGCAAACAAAGTAGATGCCTAAAGAATCATGAAAGAACTCATACTGGTGAAAAACCGTTCAAATGCTCACGGTGCCCGTTTAGCTGTGCAAGAAGTGGAAGCCTGAAACGACATGAACGCTATCATACTGGTGAGAAGCCATTCAAATGCCCAATATGCCCGTATAGCAGCATAACAAAAGCGAGCTTTAGGCAGCATGAAATGAATCATACTGGTGAAAAGCCATTCAAATGTCAACTGTGCCCATTCAGTTGCAAACAAAGTAGATGCCTAAAGAATCATGAAAGAACTCATACTGGTGAAAAACCGTTCAAATGCTCACGGTGCCCGTTTAGCTGTGCAAGAAGTGGAAGCCTGAAACGACATGAACGCTATCATACTGGTGAAAAGCCATTCAAATGCTCAATATGCCCATTCAGCTGTAATCAAAGTGGACACCTAAAGGAACATGAAAGAACACATACGGGTGAAAAACCGTTCAAATGCCCACGGTGCCCTTATATCTGTACAAGAAGCAGAGACCTGAAACGACACGAACGCTCTCATGCTGGTGTGAAACGACGTGAACGCTATCATACTGGTGAGAAGCCATTCAAATGCCCAATATGCCCTTATAGCAGCATAACAAAAGCGAGCTTTAGGCTGCATGAAATGAATCATACTGGTGAAAAGCCATTCAAATGCTCAATATGCCCATTCAGCTGTAATCAAAGTGGACACCTAAAGGAACATGAAAGAACACATACGGGTGAAAAACCGTTCAAATGCCCACGGTGCCCTTATAGCTGTACAAGAAGCAGAGACCTGAAACGACACGAACGCTCTCATGCTGGTGAGAAGTAGAAACCTAAAACGACATAAACGCTCTCATACTGGTGAGGCGCCATTCAAATGCTCAATATGCCCATATAGCAGCATAACTAAAGAAAGATTAAAGCAGCATGAAATGAATCATACTGGTGAAAAGCCATTCAAATGTCAACTGTCCCCATCTCTGGAAACTGAAAAGTTTTGGGTTCAACTAAAAAAAATAAATATAGGAAAAACAGAAAAAAATAAAATATAAATGGGAGGTGGGTATTCCACTAGGGTGGTCAATTATGGCACTACCCCAGCTATTCTAGCTGTGTTCCATTGTAAAAGTCTATTAAGTGTTTCTGTTTAGCAGAAGTGCACATTGTAGGCCTATACTTGTACATCGAAAGTTTGCTGTAATTCTCAGCTTTCAATGGATGATTATGAAACTTGTTACACATGTTTATTATGATTGAAGGATATACCTGTGCTGTTTATGATACGAAGTATTATTGTTTGTATATCATTGCAAGTATAATTCTGGAAGTCTCCCCCAAGTTTGAATTGAACTGAATTTTATTCACCAATCAAATGAAAATGTATATACAAAAATATGGTATCAATTATAACAAAAAAAAAGAGCAAACAATATAATCTTCATGTCACGGAAAATACTGATTGACGGGAATGAAACCTCAGGGTTTACAGCCCTAGTTGCGATATCGGGGTTCAAATTTCTAGTAGATATGCTTTTAGTTTGGATTTGAATAAAGAGGTGGATTAGATACATTTGATCAGAGAAGGTAGTTTGTTCCACTCTCGAGGTCCTGTAGTTTTTGTGGTATAATATGACAAGTTGGATTTATAGATGGATTGGTAGAGGTTCAAATTTTGGCTTCTAGTTTGGTGACGGTGTATATCTGATTTTCTCGTAAAGTAATTCTGGAAGCTTATTGGTAGTAGTTTTAATGCGCCATCAACAGACATGCGTACACATTTAATTTGAGTAGCTATAGAATTTTCAATTTCAAAGGATAATGGTAAGGTATGGTCTATCTTTTTAGACAAAGTTGTCACTCGCACTCATTTCTGTAACACGATTACCGAATTCAAATGAGTGATACATGTATTCCTCGAGAGAAGGTTACAATAAGACAAGCAAACGAATATCATCGAATATTATAGTATGTATAATGTTTTCTTATTTATTGATTTTTTTATGTAATTAATGATTCCGACATTTTGTGAAATTTTATTACAAGATATAATTTATGTGTGATTTCCAGCTTAGTTCCTCGTTAAAAAAAGACGACAAAAACTTGAATTTGTTGACACGTTTGATATGATGTCCAGAAATAGCTAACTCGACATCGATTGATCGCTTTCGGGTATTTGTCTTAAAGTGAACGTAAAGGTTGCGACAACACACGCACTGTGTAGAAGAACTATATTAAAAGTATCATTTGGCAGCAACAAATATTTTTTTGTGATTTTTTCCCTTCCAAAAAAAAATTCCAAACACGGGAATTATTGACTGATGCAACAAGCGACTGGAGTCGGCCATATCAGTTTATTGATTAGCCTTGTGCCAATGAAAACGCTTGTATGGAGCACGTGATATTTTCCTGTGACGTAGAATCACTTTGTTTTTGGCATCGCTGTAGCACGAATCGTAATTGCGGAGGTTGAGAGCTCGGCTGTTTCAAGCGTGTTTTGACTGTGTTGCGTGTCTCCAGCAAGTGTTTACTGACTTGAAACGTTCCATGAACTACTCACTACTTTCGTCGACATCGGAGCGTTTTGGTTCAAACTAGTAACCCTGTCAACCTTCATTTGTCTCTTCGTCAGAACTTGAAGTCAGGCTAGCCTCCTCGTACGTCGCTATGTTTACATGCTTTCTACGCTTTCTAACTCCACGAAGTAGAGAGCTCCGAGGTGATACAACGTCATACTCTGATGTGAGATAGCCAGCATGGCGGCCACCGGGGAACAACAATAAAACGAAGATAATTTCGTTCCTACTCGGTGCAAAAAAATCCCCAAGAATATTTGTTGCCGCTTTTTCAGTATTTCAATGTATCTCAGCCTTTACGTTCACTTTATTGATAGTGTACTTTTTTTTCTGTTTATTTAGTGATAGGTGCTTGCAACGGAACCAGTTATGTATTTTATGTAATTTCTCAGATATGACTGTAACAGTGTCAGCAAGGTGTTCAGAGAAATAAACAGTTCTAGTATCATCAGCGAAGAGAGTAATTTTAAGTACGTCGGTAGCTCTATTTAAGTCGTTTATGCACACAAGGAAGATATATGGTTCCAAGAATTGATCCTTATGAAGTAGTCCATAGTTTCGGATTATTCGTCCTCTTTGAAAATTGTAATACAGCAGAGCGCCCGGTTATGACCACATGATAATTATCCTTCCCTTTTTGGTAACCAGTATTTATAGTAGCAAGCTTCTGGGTGCTACAATTCCTTCAAAACGACATATGTGGATGGGTGGCTCGGTTGAGCTATATGGTGAGTCGGTCCGCGAAGTCAATATGCCTCAGTTTCGCACATTTTTCATGTGTTTAAACTACGGTTATGCTACATATGGAATATGTGACAAACATCGGCATGGTCGACCCATATTTTGAATGGCTTTTGTCAAGATTTTTTCAGGAAATAAATGAAATATGGCGTATTTGGTGTCATTTCAATAGATTTTTTAAAAAGTACGAGTACGTCCCGAGGGAAGAAAATTGATCCCCGGTTAAATTTGCATGACTGGCTTGTATGTTGAATCAATGGTATAAGCATTTCCATCAATAAAATATATACATGTACATGTGTAGGGGTTTTCTGCTGGGGGAGGGGGGTGGCAACTATGAAAGACGGAACGGCTATACCAAGGCTCTATCTCCAGCAGCGATGGGCCTGCTGCTGCTGTGGACTGCACCTTTTATGCAATGTCTTGTATACAGCAAAAATATACTATGATGTATGATACGCTCTGCTGAATTGTAATAAGCCATTTGCATTGTCATTTCGCTAAAATACCACAATTTTATATCACTTTAATGTACACGTTCAGATCGTTCGAATGTCGGGCAGAGTATTTAGACATTTTCAAGTGTAGCACTGAACATCTACACCGATAGCATATGTTGTCAAGCAGGACTATACAGATTTACCTCCCCTTGGACAGGGCGGTTATGGCATCTAAAATGCCTTATCTCGGTCACCAACACCAAATTAATTACTCAACATGATATTTTCCAACATAATCTCGTCGACAACATTAAATACTGTGAAGAGGTAACTATAATCTGCGTCTCAGCAATTATTTTTTAAAGATTCTGAGAGAATTTTCAATATTAACCAGACGGAGGAAAGTACAAATTTAGCATCAATTTGACCATAATTCTAGTTATTTTTACATATTCCGTGCCTGTCTGATATGATTTAGAAGCTAGAAAGTAAGATTATAATTTGGACAATTGCTGCGAAGCCATCGTCGTTGTTATTGCGATAACATTTGAGCTATTATCTCGAAAGGTCGATTTCAGATGGAAAAAAAGAACACGAAAACAAAGATGTGGGGTTTCAACAGGTAGACAATTTGAGGAGCTGTCATTATAGACTACAGTTTGTGACCTATTGGTCAGATAACTGCGAAACCAACTAATTGACTGTTTAAGAAATCCATAATGTTCTAGCTTAGAGAAAAGAATATTGTGATTCACGATATGTCGGGCAGAGTATTTAGACTATGTCTATGAATGATAAAATACTGTAAATTTTAGATTCTTTTGCTGATGCGAGCATATCATACAAAGAACACACAGCCGTGGAAGTAGAGTGGTTGACCCGAAAACCATATTGATTTTTTGAGATTACATCATTTGCCTCTAAAAAATTTATTATCATCGTGGCAGCAAGATTACATCATTTGCCTCTAAAAATTTTATTATCATCGTGGCAGCAAGCTTCTCAAGTATTTTGCTAACACACGGTAAGATAGACATTGGCCTATAGCTCGACAGAATTGATTGGTCGTCAGATTTAAACATGGGTGTTATTTTAGCAGATTTACAGACGTCAGGGACAATACCAGAGGAAACGGAAAGGTTCATAATTAAAGTAAGAGGCTCAGCGATATGATCAGAAACTAATTTCATATGTGACATCCGGATGTCATCTAAACCAGGTTCGGCTGATTTCATATCAGTATTGTATTTTTAATAATTTCTGGGGTTGCTGCAGAGAAATGAAAATTAATAGAAACTCGAGTATCAAGATACGTTCTGAAATTGGAGTCAGTTTTAGGTATTTCGGAATCTAGGCTTGACGTTATTGTACTAAAATAAAATCAAAGAAATAAAATTACAACACATATAAGAGAAGTGGGAAGAAGATCCGACATACTGACAGTCACATGACTTGACAGTATAGTCTTCCGGTTAACCTATTCTAAAGCACATACAAAGAATCTAACGATTCGTGGTATGTGTTGTATCTCAGGTACGCTTTTATCGTACCTGTTCATGTGGCAACTCGGATGATATGACCATACGGCCCCTAGCACCGGCATAAGCGGTATTAGATACACATCTAGAGAGCGATGATGGAAATGCTCTGACAACTCGTATATTGGTAATTGGTGAGCTATTTCGCTGTGACAACCCGTACACTGGGAATTGGTGAGCTGTATCGTCGTCAGATGAAAATGGCTGCATTTAACACAAAAGTCTAGTCTGTAAGGCCCGATGTCGACCCAGCATCAACTTCCCACAAATGCATGTATCGAAGACCAAAAGGTCTGTACAGGTGGCGGGCCTCGGGGATGAAATGTTCACCAGCAGAATCTCGCCATATACAGGTAAAAATTACAACACATATAAGGGAAGTGGGAAGAAGTGCCGACATAACTTCACCGTATAGTCTACCGGTTAACCTATTCTAAAGCACATCCAAGAATCTAACTATTCGTGATATGTGTTGTATCTCAGGTACGCTTTTATTGTACCTGTTCATGTGGAAACTTGAATTATATGACCACACGGCCCCTAGCACCGGCATAAGCGGTATTAGATAAAATCTAGAGAGCTATGATGGAAATGCTCTGACAACTGATGTTGGTAATTGGTGCGCTGTTTCGCTGTGACGACTCTTACTCTGGGGATTGGTGACTGTGTCGTCGTTAGATGAAAATGACGGAATTTAACATAAAAGACTAGTCTGTAAGGCCCGATGTCGACCTAGTATCAACTTCCCACAAATGCCAACATATATCAAAGACCTAAAGGTCTGTACAGGGGGCGGGCCTCGGGACGAAACGTCCACCAGCAGAATCTCGCCATATACAGGCAAAAATTACCACACATATAACTCATGGTGTCCTCACCATAAATGTGCTTTAATGTAACGACAATAGAAAATATATGTACACAATATGTACTAGCTCGATTGCGTTATCATTGTAGTCCTGTCATGAAATTGAATTCCCCAAACATATGTTATTCGTGAAGAAGGGTCGTTTAAACACGCATGTAGACACGAAGGACCGCTCGGACCAAAAAGATTTCCGAGCATTGGAGTTGTGATGCCACCGCACATCACCAAGTTAATTGGTGTTTTGGTCCAAGGGATCCTTCTTGTCTATAAATGTGCATTTAAATGACTCGAGTTAGACCCATTTCCCAAGTAGTATACAAAGAGTAAATGGAGGTCCCAGCGCTTCACTGCGCATGCGCAGAACCTGTTGTGACGTCAGAATTGGTTTTGTGCGCATGCGTGTGGTGGGTGGGTGGTGGATGGGTGCAAGATGGCGGCGTGGGTGGGTGGGTGGTGGATGGGTGCAAGATGGCGGCGTGGGTGGGTGGGTGGTGGATGGGTGCAAGATGGCGGCGTGGGTGGGTGGGTGTTGGATGGGTGCAAGATGGCGGCGTGGGTGGGTGGGTGGTGGATGGGTGCAAGATGGCGGCGTGGGTGGGTGGGTGGTGGATGGGTGCAAGATGGCGGCGCATGTGGTGGGTGGGTGGTGGATGGGTGCAAGATGGCGGCGTGGGTGGGTGGGTGGTGGATGGGTGCAAGATGGCGGCCCATGTGGTGGGTGGGTGGTGGATGGGTGCAAGATGTCGGATTGTAGAAAAACGTATAAAAGGAGTGGATTTTTAGGGAAGGGGTGTATTCATTGCACTACCTTGCGGAGCACTTTGACTTACCTGACCTGACCAGCCTGCCTGCTTGCTTCACCTCTAGCCAGCCAGCTTGCCTACTTGTATGAGCTGTGGAGAACCTTTCACACTATTTCATTTTACCAGTGCAAATTCACCAGACTTTTATTCCGTAGCAGTTACTCACCAGCCTGAACCCATAGTCATGATGAATTCAGCCGACCTAGTCACGCTTCAAAAGAACCGTCCTCGCCTCGTTGATGAGATGCAGCATGTGGGCGAATTATGTGATGTGCTTATGGCCGATAACATACTCCTGAAACAGGGTGTCGAAGATATCATGGCGGAGAAGACCCCTTCACGACAAAACAGAGCTCTCATCGATGGTCTACTGCGCCGTGGCCCTTATGCATTTCTAGCCTTCGTCGAGGCGCTGAAGAAGACGGGAAATGGAGAACTAGCAGATCTACTTGAAATTCCCCTTGTAGATGATGATTTCTTAGTGATGGACACTACCGAAGAGCGTACAGCTAGCAAACGTACGCACACTACCCCAGAGAGTACACCTACCAAACGCGCTGGACGACCTAAACGCCCCCGACTAACACCGTTAGAAATACCTGAGTCAGTGGTTGAGCAGCCAGTAGTACCCCAGCAAGTGCCTGTGAAACAGGAGGTAGAACTTCCTATGTCTGTCCAGGAGATCAATAACCTCATCCAGCAAGCCTACCAGGCAGCCCACACGGACATTTGGGAGCTCTCAGCCTATTTAACTGTGAGTGTGAAAGACGAAGAAGTGCATTTTAATGCATCGGGCTTTAACGACAGACCCGGTAAGCATATTGCCATGAACTTAGACACCTGGCAAAAACTGGAGACCCTTGATTACGCCATCGATGCGGTTATTCGCGACCAGGGGAGTGACGAAGCGAAATTTCATGTGGGTGACGACATCTTTGTGAGCTGTGCCTATTTCAACGATGAGCTCCTCGTGCATATCCGTAAATGGAAAATGCGGTTAGATACGCAAGAGCGTGTACCTTGTCCTCAGGGTGTCACTTTGAAATTAACGGCGTGGCGGAAGCTGCAGAGTCTCGCAAGTACAATTCGTCAAGCTCTGGCCTACCAGGTGTCTCACTATATTTATCAGAAGTACATCGACACAGTCCTGGATCTAATCAGACCTCAAATTCCACAGGACACTAGTGTACCCTCATACGCACTCATCACTGAGGCACTACAGGCCGTGACCGAGACGCAAATTGCCCTGGCAGTGGAAGCTGCCTGCCCTCCCAAAATTCCACGTGAAGAGATTATTACCTACATTTACGTGCACCAGGGACGGAAAGATGATGATGAATTCAAACAAGTCTTGTTGCAGAACTATTGAACAAGTGTTCAGAACAAGTGTTGAAAAACATTTTACCGTATTCCTACACACATTCATTGAAGTGGCTTGAGAGCGTATAATTGTATTAAAAATTCAGAGTTTTTTGACTGTTAATTGTATTAAATGCAGAACTATTGAACAAGTGTTGAAAAACATTTACCGTATTCTTACACATTCATTGAAGTGGCTTGAGTGCGTATAATTGTATTAAAAATTCAGAGTTTTTTTACTGTTAATTGTATTAAAAAAATTCAATACTCAGATATAATTGTATATAAAAATTCAATACCCTTGTGAACACGTTCATTCTATTTGTGTTAATAAAAATAGTAGAAAATTAAAAAAAATGCTTGTTAGTGTTCATTCTATTGCTTGTTAGTGTTCATTCTTTTTTTAAATTGCCCAGAAGGCCGATATGTCAACCCCACACCCAGTCCATTAGATGCCCCTTCATGAATGCTTCACTTTGATACCTCACTCCACCCCATCGGTCCACTAGGGGCTCCCCTAGCTCCAAAAAGGCTATTTTCATACCCTTCGGCCGCCGCGCATGCGCAGAAGGCCGATATGTCAACCCCACACCCAGTCCATTAGATGCCCCTTCATGAATGCTTCACTTTGATACCTCACTCGACCCCATCGGTCCACTAGGGGCTCCCCTAGCTCCAAAAAGGCTATTTTCATGCCCTTCGGCCGCCGCGCATGCGCAGAAGGCCGATATGTCAACCCCACACCCAGCCCATTAAATGCTCCTTCACCTAAGCTTCAATTTGATACCTCACTCGACCGCACCCTCCCAAAAAAAATATTTTTTTTTGCTCTTCCATCAACCCTCCCCCCCTCCCCCTTGTCCCCCCCTTTTACCCCTTTTTTCAAACCCTTTTTTAATTGTAAAAAAAACATAGAAAATTAAAAAGATTTTTTTTGGCTCCATGAATCTTTTTTTCCTTTTTTTTTTAAATAATAAAAAAAAAAATGTTGGCTCTTCCAGCAACCCGCCCCCCTCCCCCTCCCTCCCCCCCATTTTTTTCAATAATTTCAAAAAAAAAATTTCTTTGGCGAGAGGATGATGGGAGTTGGTGTTAATTTTTTGTGCTTTTTTGATAGAAGTTTCCTCTTCCGGAAAGATGCGTGGCCCTGAAAAGGGCCTTTGAAAGTGTTACGACACTTGTTTTATGAGCGGTAGATTCTTTTTATTCCACCCACATGCTTCCTGCAGATTGGACACTTTATTTTTAAATGGTTTTCGCCTGCTTCAACGCAGTGGCACATGTCTCCTACACACGTTAGCGTGACCCAACAATCTGTACAGATGCATAAATGACCACACGGTAATACAGCGTACTGGCTCTCTTCATCTGTACACACGCTGCATCTTGATTTTTTTTCTTCTTTATGGCGTTCTTTGTTCTGTCTGGAAATCTCAGCTTCCATTACATTCATGTCTTCCTGCATGGCGTTAATCCGTTCGTTGAGGCGTGTTACTTCGGCCCAAGATCATGCTTGTGGTGGTGTTGTTTGGAAAGTTGAAGTCGTTATAATCGGAGTTTCGGAAGCCGATGTTGTTATAATCGGCGTTTGTGTTGTTGGAGGTCTATTTAACCATGGAAGCTGGTCTTGTTCTCCATCCGTTGTATCATCATTTTCTTCTATGGCATCCATCCTGCTTATTTCTTCGTCCTGTTGTCGACTTCGTCTTCTCGCATCTTCTTCTGCTATTACATCTCGCCGGAGCTCTTCTAATTCTTCTTCATTTTGTCGTATCATGGTTTCGTCTTCAATAACCTGCTGAAAGCTTGTAATTAGGGTGATTCCACCATCATCTTCACTGCTAACCACCTCTCTAGGATCTCTAGGGTGGTGGGTGAACAGTGTTCGTCGTCTTGTACTCATGATTGTATTTTGTGAATAAATGGGAACATACTACGCGTTATTTATAGTCTAGACGGCTAATGTGGTGGGTGGGTGGTGGATGGGTGCAAGATGGCGGCTAATGTGGTGGGTGGGTGGGTGGTGGATGGGTGCAAGATGGCCGCCGGTGTGAGTGAGTGCAAGATTATGGTATCTGCTAAAAAAAAATTTTCCATGCACACTGTATAGTGTTGTGTTACCATTGCCCAAAGATAAAAAATTTCCTAGTTTTATTTCGATAAACCCGCTGGAATTTTCAGGGTGATATTATAAGGCTGTAAGCCGTAGTCTGGATGTATTTTTAGCCAGGAAAATCAATTTATTTTCAATGTACGGTGTTTTTCACACTACCACACCATAATCGCTAAATTCATTAAAAATAACGACATAGTCTAGCGCTAGGCTACTAATTTTTTGAAATACTACACTATGAATTGCCTGACTTCAACTTGCAATAAAATGTATAGGTGCGCTGACATTTTATTGTAAAATCACAGCCGTTTATAATTGAGAAAGAAACACAAATATATTTTTGTTGAGCGTCAGTGTAGCAGACGACAGAGTGCTTTCTCTACGGTCCGTGCTTTTACACTATAAATAGTGCGTAGTATTTTTTTTAGGCATTCACAATTAGCCTGAGTGCCCAGTGATGGCGTCACCCCTGGCTGGAATCATGGATATTGATATACCAGACTTCACCACAAATGATGAAGTACCACTCCACGGCGACGTCATTAATATGGTACATGACGAACCATGGTTAGATGCTATATTGGAAGACTTATTTCCACCTCAAGCTGCCCCGGACTACTCACCACCAGCCACATCTCATCTTGTTGCCCTCCCAGCTACATCGCAGTTGAGTAACTTCTTTGCAGCCACACCGAATGAATACCAACGTTTTGACGATATAGACTGCATGTTAGAAAGTCTGTTGAAATCACAACCAAGCCCCCCAGCTAAAGAAAAAGAAGAACCCGGAACCCATACAGATGGAACCGATGGAACCGATACAGATGGAACCGATATAGAACAACAAGGACAAGATGAGAAGGAGGAGGAGAAGACCACAGTACTCCAAAAAAAGAAAGATTCCAGAAAAAGAGAGAGGACAGACTTACGAAGGAATAGGAATAGGACAGATTCCAGAAGGAATAGGACTAGGACAGACGCGAGAAAAAAGAGGGTAGATGTCAGACGGAGAAGAAAGGATGCCAGAACACAGAGTATAAGAGAGAATACCAGGAAAATAAGTCAAAAACAAAACGAAGACGAGATGCACTACGTTTGGGCAATAGCAACAACAACAACACTGGGAATGAACACAGAACGCCAGACAGCCTTATATTTATCCTGCGTAGAATGCAGTAACCAATTTGCGAAATATGCTATTCATCCCTGCGGACACCAAGCCTTATGCGAAACTTGTATTCATCAACAGGCCCAAATACCAACGTGTGCCCAGGCTAATAAACCCCGAGTGTGTGAATTGATTCCTTTAACATGTCCCGTGTGTGCTGAGAGAAGACAACGTCAACAGGCCCTGTCAACGATGTAATGGCTTATTACATATCTAAAAAGGTTTTTTTTAAAACCACTTTATTTTTCCGGAAGGGAAAACTTCTATCAAAAATGCACATTATAACACCAGATTCCCACACACACACATATCCCTGTGCTATAAATTGTCCGTCCCGTTATCATTCGGGCTGTTATATATCAAAATAAAAAATAAATGTCAGTCCGTTATCGTTCGGGCTGTATTATTAATTAATTAATTAATTACTGGGAGAGAGAAAAAATTAAACCTGTGTTTATAAGAGAGAGATTAGTCCTCACAAGGACTTTTGATATAGGACAGGGGTTGTTTTTTTTTGGTGATGCAGTTTGCTAATAAAAAATAAAAAAAAGGGTGGGGATGTGTGCTTTGAAATTTGTGTGCCAAGATAGAAGCTTCCTCTTTCGATTGCTTTGGTTCGCCCTGATAAGGGCGGTTAGAATCAATTTGTTATGCTGTTTTCTTCAGCAGGGAAGTTTTCCTGTCTACTTCCCCGTACTATTCATCGCACTCACGGAGAAATATTCACCAGATGGATGGACTGTGTACAGATGTACCACATCGTCATCTAGGTCTGGCAAGATGGGTAAATCATCCATGAGGTTGGCGGGTGGTATTGTTGGTCTAGGTGGTGAATTATCCAAAATGCCGGGCAGGTCTTCTAGGGGAAAGGGGGGTGGAGGTATAACATCCACAGGCTGGATTGGTGGAGGTGGTGTTGATGGTCGGGGGGCGATCAGTCGAGGATGGGTAGGTCGCATGTTGTCTTCCATCGTTCTTTGTAACAGCTCAAACCAATCTTCGGGACCCACGCTTCTCGCTCCGTTGAGTAAAGCCCGCACATTCTCCGCTGTGCCCGTCCCCGCATAATTGTTACGTAATCGGGCGCTCCATTGGGTGAATTCACGCAGCCAGAATTCTCTGATTTCTCGCATCATGGCTCTCTTCCGTCTTCGTGATATTCCTCGCTCCTGTGTTGTTGACATCCTTGCACGGCTCATTTTGAAAAGTTTTGGAATAATCCAATTCAAGCGGGCGCTATATATATAGACAAAGCGCGGACCTTGGCGAAATCGCCAAAGATTCTGCTGTCTAAGAAAATCTGTGTGTGTTTGTTTCCCAATTATAAAAGGCTGTGATTTTACAATAAATGCCAGTTCCCGTATAAATTTTATTTCCAATTGAAGTCAGGCAATTCATAGTGTAGTATTTAAAAAATTTAGTAGCCTAGCGCTCGACCACGCCGTTATTTTATGAATTTAGCCATTTTTACACGCCTAATGTTGAAGTCCGGTAGTACGAAAAACTCCGTACATTGAAAATAAATTGATTTTCCTGGCTAAAAATACGTCCAGACTACAGCTTACAGCCTTATAATAGCTCGGTGAAAATTCCAGCGGGTTTATCGAAAGAGAACTCTAGAAAATTATTAAAAACATACCCTTGGTTTCACTGCAAGAAACACAACGTGCGCAGTTCCAATTCAATTTTGGTGCAAAAAAATGGGACGCAACTCTGTTTTCACAGAAATGAGATTTGTTCCAATTAATGCTATTTCGTAATTTTATTAAATGTGTTTGTCGTATGAATTACATTGTTTTATTGAGGTAGACTCATGAAAAGGATGTTGGCTACCTATTTCATTAATTGTTTCATTGAATTAACGTTTCCTTAAATTTATAAGCTGTGTCAAAAGGGGCCCTGAGTTCGCTGGAGAATCGGGAACCCTCTCGCCAGCAGTAAGCGCACTATGGGCACACAGTTTAGCATTAAAAAAGTACCTTCACGTACGTATAGCATTTATTACATTATATAGTATGGCTTTCCAAGTATTTGGTTTTGCTATCTCAGAGCACTATTGATTGTTCTGGTAATTATGATGACTTGATATTATATCCCAGCAATGATATTATTTTATTTTATCATGTTAATTACTCAAGAATATCAATTTATGCACTCTTGGTCCGCCTACAAAAATTGCATTTGTCAATTTAATTATTTTCTAGAACAAGGTACGAATTTTTTTATTACGATGAAATTAGCAAGAATCGGTATATATATATTTTGCCTGGCCGGTATTTTTGTCATTCATCATTATGGCAGCGCCCGCAAAGGAGCTCGCTTTCTTTCAACTGACGTCTGATGTGATTCTCATCGTGTATGATCATGAATTGCAGCTCATCAAAGAACATCCTACAGAAGTGAAATTATCTTTAAACCTACCAGGCTGGACTCTATTAACACGGTTGTTACAGGGAAAAGAGCCCGAAGTGGATTTTATGCATGTGGGACTCGGTGTATACCTGCGCAGTGGTAGAGATGATTCTTTTTTGTCCCCGGCTAGAACAGTGTGGGGGTGCCGCTATTCTACTGCGGCCGGCATTATGGCAAGCGCTGAAAGCTATTATCACCGAGGTCCATGACGTACTCTATCCCCAGGCGTGCTCTCTAGCTACCCGTACGCTTACCCCGGATTGTACGCTATTATTATATCCCCAACGCGTGGAGCTGATCGATGACGATAGCCGATGTTGGTGTACGTCTGAACCCGCGCGTGTCTCTTTATCCCCGGAAGGCTGGATTACCTTGAAACGTGTGTTATGCGGTGATCTCGACGGGGATAGCATTTACCTGTGTGACGATGTGTACATTTTCCGCGGACCCTATTTTGCGCGACTTCTGTGTCTCAAGCGAGGGGGATTTACTCTGGACCCCGATCTATGGACGGCTTTGCAACAAGTAGTGCCCATGGTCGATAACGTACTCTCTCCACAGCAGCCTCCTCTCACAGAATAGTACCTGACCCTATAAATACGAGGGATGAGACAGAGTGTGTGTCATTCTCCGTTCGACATTTAGAGCAAGCATGTCAACCTACCTACGAGCCATCCTGCCTCTTACACCCAGTGTGGGGTTATACGTCTATCAAGATAAAGTCACCCTGGTGAAAGACGATGAAGCTATTTACTGGGCGCCCGCTGAGATGCTATCGAATACGGTGACGCTACAGCGTGATGGCTGGACTAAATTTAAACGGGTGTTGAGCGGTGAGTTGGACGGAGACCTCATCCACCTGGACAATGCCATCTACGTATATTCCGTACCTCCCTCTTCATACGTCTGGGCCGCTACCAAGAGCCTACGCGAAGTATCCTCCTAAGCCCCTCTGTGTGGTCAGCCTTGGAGAAAGTAGTGCCTATTGTGGACCAGTTGTTTACACCGGACGACCGATCACCCGACCAATTGGCGTGGGTTCGTGCTATGGAAGACGCGCTCGCTGAACCTTATGAAAAACAACAACATGAATCTGATGATACAGCCGGGGAAAGTACTATATCTATAGAATGCACAGAGGCTAGAGTGACAGTGTCACCTAATGAAGCGACCCACACACATGACGGCCACCCAGAACGATGAAGGGTAAGAAGAAGCCCGTGATGAAGCGGTCCCGAAAGGGAAAAAAGGAGTCCGCCTCTACAGTGATTAACGAGGTGTTAACCGATTTGTATTACAGCCCTACCAGTCCAGCCGCGTATAGCGCTGTGGGAGCGCTGTCTCGAGCTGCCCATTCTCAAGGCATTAGTCGAACTGAAGTTCGAGACTGGTTAAAAACCCAAGACACTTATAGTTTACATCGAGCAGCTAGACGCCATTTTCGCCGTAACCGAGTGATCGTAGGAGGTATAGACGCGCAATGGCAGGCGGATTTAGTGGACATGAGTCGATTTGCACCTCACAATGATGGACATCGGTACATATTGACCTGTATCGATATTTTATCCAAGTATGCCTGGGTACTACCCATTCGCACCAAAACAGGAGAGAATCTAATAGCAGCATTCCAGCAGATTTTCAAGACGGGGCGCAAACCTCTTTATTTACAAACGGATGAAGGCACGGAATTTCTCAACCGATCCTTTCAAGCCTTTCTTAAGAAACAGAAGGTATTTTTCTTTCATACGTACAACGAGACGAAAGCTTCTGTGGTGGAACGCTTCAATCGTACCTTCAAAGGCCGAATGTACAAGTATTTTACCGCCCAAAACACCCGACGGTACATCGATGTATTACCTCAACTGGTCCAAGGGTACAATCGCGCCTATCATCGCAGTATCCAGCGAGCTCCCCGTGATGTGACAGAACGCAACGAACATCAAGTGCGTGCTACGCTGTACTCATCCAGTCCATCACTCACGGCACCCCGTTACAAACGTGGAGATGTGGTACGGATCAGTAAAGTGAAAGGCCAATTTGAGAAAAGTTACTTGCCCAACTGGAGTGACGAGCACTTTGTCATCGTTCGCCATAAACCTCGACAGCCACACGTCTATCAACTGGAAGATCTACAAGGAGAGAGACTGCAAGGCACGTTTTACGAGGCAGAATTACAACCCATAGTGAAAACACCGAAAGACTACTACACGGTGGAAAAGATTTTGAAAACGGAACATCGACGTGGCATCCCCTATCATCTCGTCAAATGGCAAGGATGGCCTCGTTCGTTTAATTCCTGGGTGTCCGGCCGTGACATGAAACGTCTATAAATTCTAACCCCTATCATCACCAGCCTTCAGTGTAGGATTGTACCATGGATAGTACACGTCTACCCTTACTATTACGAACTCGAAAAGCACAAGTGGGTACTGTAGTGTGTGTAGTAGTGGTTCTGGGTACGTTATTTACAGGCGTGTTCTACGATTTGACGACCGTGATATCCTGTTTGAACACCCTGCGTTCCACATCTCCGTCATCCACCACTTCCACCACGACGACCACGACGCTGCCTACGCCAGCCAAGACGTCAAGGGTTCGCCACGTATCAACCCAGACGTCTACCACACCGCCGTCTACACCGTCTACTCCAGCCATCACCACCACGTTACCCTTTGCCCGCTACATCGACCTATCCACGACGACGACGTCCCGTACTACTACCACGACTCCACGTCATCCTCCGCCGTCATCCCTAAGAAGCGACGATCCTTCCACCCCATCACCACCACCAACACCTAGTACCACCAACACCACCACGCTGCTAAACATATTTGCAGTGGATCCCCGTGAATCACAACGTTTACCACGACAACGGTATCCATTCGACTACGATCCCCGGTGGGATCCCCGACAACGGTGGTGGGCTTCTAACCGTCGAGCGCAAATCACCAAATAAAATAAAAAAATAAAAAAAACTATGGATCCTCGATGGCAGCATCCTTTCACGTGTCTCATCGCTGGACCGACAGGGTCGGGAAAAACACACTTCGTTCAACGTCTGATCCAACACGGGTCAGCCCTCATTTCACCGCCTCTAGCTCGCATCCTGTGGTGTTATGGAGCTTGGCAACACGCGTACGAGGAATTGGCACGTGTCCCGGGACTCACCTTAGTGGAAGGCTTACCCCCTGACGATACACCCCAAGACACCTTGGTGGTGGTGGACGATCTCATGACGGAAACGGACAGTCGAATCACCCGTCTCTTTACCAAAGGAAGCCATCATCGTCGGTTGAGCATCATCTACATCGTGCAGAATCTCTTCAGTAAGAACAAAGAGCACAGGAACATTAGTTTGAATGCTCAGTATGTGGTGTTATTCAAAAACCCCAGAGACGCTTCACAAATTACGCACCTGGCCCAACAGATGTACCCTAAAAACACGGCCTTTGTACGAGAAGCCTTTGAAGATGCTACCCAACCCGCTCACGGGTATCTACTCATCGACTTGAAACAAGACACGCCCTCCACCCTGCGATTGCGTACCCTCATTTTTCCCGGCGAGGTGCAGACGGTGTACACACCCAAATGATAAAAGAAATAAAAGAAATAAAAGAAGAAGACAATGCACTCTAGCCGTCATTCATCATCATGTCTGCACGGATACGCAAGCACGCGCCGGCCCTGCGCGTATTACGCAGCGCGCCACCGGAGGTGGGCCGGGCCCTGGTGCGCGGAGCGGATGCGGACTTGGTACGGTGTTTGTGTGAAGTGGCCCATAATGTGTTAATAGGCAATGTTCCACTCAGTCCTCTGCAGAAAGGGAAATTGCAACGGCACAAGGCGGGTCTCCGAACGTTGGTGAAGAAGACGGGCAGTGTCAAGAAAAAGAAACAGGTGTTACAGCGAGGTGGCTTTCTCGGCGCACTCCTCGCCCCCTTAGCCGCTACTGTACTGGGCCCGTTACTAGGCTCCATCTTGGGACGCTAAAAAACGTCATCATGGAACATACGAAAAAAATGATGCTGGTCGAACCTCGACTGTTACAGAGTTTGCAATCACCCTATCCCGTACCGGCCACAGTGCAACAACTCCAGTCTCTGGATGAAGAGATGAATAGTATACTGCAACGTCGACTACGCGATCACGAGAAAATTCAACTCTACCATCATACGCTGAACCGGTACCAGACGTTTATGGATCAATATAGAGGGGGGAGTAGTACTAGTACTAGTAGTACACCACCACTGCCACCACTACCCACCACCACAACGCCTACTCTCACATCCCCGTCACCCCCTTCACTTGAGCTGGAAGAGGAAGTGTTGACCAGTGTGCCTAAAGCCTTCAAGACCAAGGCCCGTTTATTGTTGGATCGGGTGAAACAGAATGCCGATATGAGTTGGAACGCGGACGGAAAACTGCTGATTCGAAACAAAGTGGTGCCGGGGTCTCATATGACCGATTTGATCAACGATATGGTCCGTTCTCGCAAACACTCTAATCCACCGGGCTGGGAAGTCTTTGCTCAGGGATTAAAAGACACGCACATCCCTCAAGAATTGGTAGGGAATCCTAACCGTTGGGCCTTTATGCAGCAATCGAACACCCGACACCAACCACCACCACCCTCTGCCTCTTGGGCCCCCATGTCACCGCCCAAAACACCACAACAACGACGACGGGGACCTACCCGATCTAAGTCACCGCGACGATCACAACGCCCAGGTAAGGCGCCCAAGGCCTGGGAACCCTACTAAGGGCACCCTACTAAGGGCACCCTACTAAGGGCACCCTACTAAGGGCACCCTACTAAGGGCACCCTACTAATAACTCCTATAAAAACCCGGTGCAGAAGCCAGAACAACTCAGTCGTCATGTTTTACCTGACGTTGCCCAGTAATAGCTCACTCGAAGTGTTTCCTGACAACACCTTGACCAAGTATGTCACTCAATTACCCCAACCGTTATATTTACCTGGACGATGGGAATGTGGACTGGTGGATATTCAATACCCTTACTCATGGTACAACGTACAAGACCGAGAAGTATGGTACGAAGTGACCTACGAAGATAAAATCTACAGACTGACTCTCCCCAAAGGCCAATACGATACGCCCCAGAAGTTCAGTCAGGGTCTGATGGACTTGTTGGAGTACAAGGCCCTAAAGGAGAGCACGGATAGTGCAACACGCCTGATAGCCTTTCGCTTCAAGAAAAACGTGTGCTTCGATGTCAACGAACACAACGACAAGAGCTCTATCATGCTGAGCCCTAACGTGGCTGTGAAACTCAGTCCTACACTACAGCAAATGTTACGGCTGCCTCAGAGCGTCTACACGGGTCCCACCATTGACAACGGTACCAGTTTGATGGATATGAAAGTAGGTATGTACGGACTGTACGTCTACTCGGACGCAGTGGACAGCCATATTGTGGGTGATGTGAACACACCTCTGTTACGGGTGGTGCCCATTAGCAAGACGTATAGCGATCAAGTCAACCAGAGTTTCAACCATATAATGTACCTGCCCGTACGACATACCGATATCAACACGATCACGGTGGATATAAGAGATGACACGGGACGCCCGATCGCATTCGAACGAGGAAAAGTGGTGCTGACACTTCATTTCCGAGAAGTCCGCTCTCCTCACTTCGTATAATGTACGTGCCTTACCAGTGCCATACGCCCAGCTATGCCGACTACTACAAGAAACAAACGGGCGGAGGCTTGCCCATGTTTAGCGGTGCACGCATGCAACGAGGGCACGGATTGGGGAACATACTGGGCAGCATTGTGAAAACGTTTTTACCCTTGGTGACACGGGGTGTCAAAGCGGTGGGGAAACAAGCGGTACGCAGTGGATTGCGCGTGGCCGGTGATGTGATGGGAGGCACAGCACCCCGACAAGCCTTTAAACGACGGGCTAAAGAAGCGGGCGGCGTCTTGATCGCCAAAGCCCTTAAAAGACAAAGACCGACACACCCAAGATTCATTCAACGTCCAACACACCGACGACGCACACCCCAGAGGAGGAGGAGGACTCAGACCAGGACGAATAAGAACAAGAAGAGGAGTAGTAGTAGTAGGAGAGACATCTTCGCATAATGGCATTCATTCACTCCGAGTCGTGTCCGTCTACCAACAGTGAATTGGATTTGTGGACTATTCCACCCACCCAAACCAGTGTAGCCGAAGGACGTTGGGTAGAACATCGACCCCTATCTAGCCTGACGGGGGTGGGCCCCGTGGATTTTTCCATTGAAAACAAAGATACGGCCTACCTGGATTTAGCCCACACGTACTTGTACGTGAAAGCCAAAATAATGAACAACGACGCGACGCGCATAGCGGACGATGCAGTAGTAGGCCCGGTGAATCTTTGGCTGCACTCCTTGTTCCAACAAGTGGATATAGCTCTGAACGATAAACTCATCAGTACGTCCACCAATACGTACCCGTACCGAGCCTACATGGAGACGCTGTTGTCGTACGGCAGTGATGCCAAAAAATCACACTTACAAGCTGAGCTGTACTTCAAGGATACACCCGGAGTCATGAACAACATAACCGGTGCCAATAATGGGTTGGTCGCAGGCAAAAGAATGGCAGCCCAAAGCAAGTCCATCGATATGATGGGACGACTGCACGCCGATCTGTTCATGCAAGACCGCTACATGATGAACGGAGTATCCATCAAGATCAAGTTGATCCGTTCCTTACCCGCGTTCGCCTTAATGGCCGGTGGAGACGGGGGTGTCAACTACAACATCGTCATTGAAGATGCAGCCCTGTTTGTCCGTACGGTAGATTTGCAACAGGGCGTGTTGCTGAGTCACATGGAAGCCTTATCAAAAAAACCAGCCCTGTACCCCATCCGACGCGTACAGACCAAGGTGTTCTCTGTGCCAGCAGGTACGATGATGGCCAACCGTGAAAATTTATTTCTAGGGGATCTGCCTAAACGTCTTATCCTGGCGTGTGTGACCAACACCGCTTTCAATGGAAATTGGGCTGAGAATCCGTTCAAATTTGAGCATTTCAACATCAGCTTTGTGACACTGCACGTGGCCGGCCATCAAATTCCAGCCCGTCCATTACAACCGGACTTTCTTAACAAAAACTATGTGCGGACCTACCTGAACCTGTTTACAGCCACAGGACAAAACAACCAGGACGAAGGCAATAACATCACTCGAGACGACTTTACCCGTGGGTACGCATTGTTCGCCTTTGACCTCACCCCCACCTTGGAACACGATCATCAACTGGCTTTGCTGAAGAAAGGAAACCTACGGTTGGAACTACGTTTCGCCACCGCTCTAGCCCACACCATTAACGTGATTTGCTACGCCGAGTTTGATAACGTCATCAGCGTGGATCAGCAAAGAAACGTGCTGTGTGACTACGCCAGCTAAGAGTGATCATCATGGATACAGAGCAGCTGATGGGCATACTCCAGCGAGATCCGAAGATCCCCTTTCGAGGTGTGTTTCCACGCAATGTGTTTCCCACCCACTCCACCACCCCAGCAGCCTACATCCTGAATACAGACACGAGGAGTCGACCCGGTGAACATTGGATAGCTGTGTACGTGGACACCCTAGGCCAAGGCGAATACTTTGATTCCTACGGACTTGCACCCCTACATGACGATTTGGTGAAATTCATGGACGTCTCTACTACAGAGTGGCGTTGGAATACTCAAAGATTACAAGGACCCTTGAGTAGTGTGTGCGGACAGTACTGTGTGTTTTATCTCACTCACCGGAGTAGAGGACATTCTATGCCCACTATCGTACACATGTTTGATGATTATTGTCAAGCCGAAGACCGTGATGTTCTCGTCTATGACTGGACGGCCTCTCGTTTTAATGTGCATGCTCCATTTCTCTGGTTAACTTAAAAATGTACTGCGTGCGCGCAGGCCACTTGTTTATTATTATCACGTTATTGTTATGACGTTGTTGTTCTGACGTTCATTGATGTTGAATAAAAGATGAAAAAAACACAAAAAAATGATTTGACTTTTTTTTTATTTAAGTCAACAAGAATGGGTTACACTATATATACAAATAGAATACAGGGTACAAATAGTAGGGGTATGTACACATAGAATAGTAGTGGTATGTATAAGGTACAAAAAAAGTTCTGTCAGGAGTAGGATTCGAACCTACGCCAGCATTCGCCGACCAGCACTTACGCACCGGCGCCTTAGACCACTCGGCCATCCTGACTTTTACAGTTTTATAACTCGTGTATCAACAGTTATAGTTCGACATTGTTCACAAGTCCAAGTAGGTGGTGCTCACACCGTCGGCCAACACTTTTCGTTTGGGATAAAAGAAAGTAAAGGCGTCTCGTTGCTGGATGTACGTCCGCATCTGGTGGTCCACCACGCGAAATCCTCGGTTAGTGCCACTCGCACTGGCCTGGCTTTGCAGCACGTTCAAGTACAAGGCTTTGTCGATGTTGGGATCGCGCCGGCTCACTCCTTTGCAGCTAAACTTATTTTCCTCTCCGTCTCCTCCGTCTCCTCCGTAACAGTAATACGTCTTGGAGGAGAGCGCAATCATAGCATCCCCACTCCACTCCAGCTTGAACAGGCCCGGCGTACGCTTATCGTACTGGTAATGGTCACGTCGAGGTAGCCACTGGTCCCGTTCCGCTTCATACTGGGCCCGTAACTCCGGTTTCACCAGGGACTCCCAATCCGCATTAGAGACGGCCATGTAGGCCGAGTCGGTATCCATTTCCATGAGTTGCCAGTCTGAGGGATTAAAATAGACACCCATGAAGTCATAGAGAAACTGCAGCATCCTCAGCTTGGCCACCTGATATACCATAATCCAATCTGCAGGGGTAAGTTGTACCGGATAGTCTTCTTGGCTGAAGTGACTTCATAGGTGTCGTCATCGATGACCTCCACGGACCGAAACAGAGGAGAATTCACTTTTTTGCGGGCTTGGGCAGTAGTACAAATGTTCACGTTGACGTGCTTATCCTGGTTCGTTACCGTTTTTCCGTAATAACCATTGCCAGTGAGCTTCCAAGATTCAGCGATGATGGCCTGACTCGGGTATTCATCACCTTGACGACGGGCCGACGTCACGATGTCGGCATTCTCCGCAAAACAAGCGTCGGGTACGTACTGTATCACTTGATATATTTGAGTAATTTCCAAACCGTGGTTCATGTACCACTGCAGTAAGGGCGTGCCCAGCAAGATTTTCTCGGCCCACATACTACCAATCAACATCCGTCGAGGTTGAGGCAAACACTCGTGTTGCTCCGCATAGGTCCTCATGGTGTCCCCAATATCCGCCCGACCCACCAGCGTGTTCTTAAAGATGGGAGGGCACTGGGCGAAGAGAGGCTTGAGAGTGTCGGGAACATGCAAATCACATTCGACAAAGCCGTAGAGGTCTCCCGAACGAATGGCGTCCAACATCTGTGGCAGACTCAGCAGTCGCCGACGACTCAAGGGGTACTCGCGCTCTTTTAGGAAACGTCGTAAATGGGGCAGGGCCTGGCACATCGTGTGAAATTCACACTCCCACATTTCAATCAGATGGAATCCTCTCTCTTTCACATAATCACCGTTCGCCACCACTTCTTCTCGTAATTCTTGCGGTGTTTTTCCACGTCGCTCGTTGAAGCGTCCAGCGCTGAAATGGCATTCGTGGCCGTGCCAATAGCAACCGTAAAATTGGAATACGGTGGGTGTGCTACCCACCAGGGCAAACCCATCGACGGGAAGTCGACGATCTCCTATACGCTTCTCTGTGGCGTTGGTCTGGTGTCGTATATAAATTCCCCGTCGATAGGCTTCCCAGTCCAACCACTGGTCGGCGAGATGTTTGTACGGCGTACGTTGAGGTGTGAAATGTTGACCGTCTGCCCACCAACGCGTATAATGCCCGCTGGGCATGGGTTGGGCCAGCGACCACAGGTACAGGGCATTGGCGTCAAATCCAATGATTTTGGCACAGGGTTTCCCACTGGGCAGAGTCGTGACATCCTTCTCGTGATAACGGTGAAAAATAAGGCTAGGTCCGCCGACGATGTTCTGTTTTAGACAATCATGCATGTCTGCATCTTTTTGCTGTATCAGCGAGAAGTACGTAGCACACTCTTGAAAAAGATGGCGAAGCGCCAGACCCGGTAAACTCAAGCACTCCTTGAAGATGTCGACGTGCATTTGGCGACGAAAGAGTTGCACCATTTTCTCGGCCGCTTCCAGGAAAGGAACCACATCTAGGTTATTATACCATATCAGGAAATCTCGCAAGGTCTGCATATGTTCATCGTTCCATACCTGCTGTAGTTCCCGGTACGTGTCTTCCGGACATTCCACTTGCTTCAAATCATCAAAGAAGGCGTGCCGGGGTGGCAACTGTGTTTCCTGCAAACGGTCGAGCGATGATATATACGTGTAAGGGAACCTCCCTTTGGTTTGTGCACAGTTATAGGCCTTGACCCACTGATCATAGCTACAATTAGGAGCTAAATAGTTCCGTACATCCAGGAAATGCAGTGATGTGGTAGTGAGGGCCATATGATTATTGATCTTCTTGATCACGGACTTGATGGTATTAGCCTGGGCCAAGTAAGGGCAGAGAAATTCTTTCACCATGTTCAAATCATAACGTCCCGAGTTGAAGCCGAGCACGGGTAACTGGCCTAGGTATTGTAGGAACCGTAACTTCAATTTCTCCGCATACGGTTTCGGTAAAGGTACATCCTGCGACTGCAGAGGCTGCGAATGCAGGGACTCGGACTCGGACTCGGACTCTTCATCGTCACTAAACGCTACACCCGGTATAGGAATGCGGTCGTCCAGTTGGTCCAGTACGTCCTGAAACTTGGCCACCAATAGTTCTGTACTAGCCGCACTGACTTGCTCTAAATACTCCATCATGCGGGTAATCAACTCATGGGATTCCCCCGTGGACACGAAACACACCGGAGCAGCGTCATAGCCGGGTACGTTGCTGGAAATACTGACACTCAGAGGAATATGGCGCTGCGTCCACTGCGTTTTTGCTGAAACATGTCCATGGGCTCCAACAGGGCCTCAAAATCGTAACACGCCCGGTAGGGAAAATAACGGTCCTCTTCCGGTATGATGATACACTCATCGGCCAGTTCCTGGAAAATAGTAGGCGTATTATGATACACTCCACCCGGATATACTCGCTTGACACTGTTGTCACAGATTTTCTCGTGGCGATGTAAGTTGCAAGACTGTTTAAACACCCGATGGCATTGGGCACAACTAAAAGACTGAGCGTACTGGCTCATATTGGAGATCAGCGAAAAATGACTCACGCCATTGTCGTCGAACACATTGACTTTCATCGTAGCAGCATACCGTTCTGTTGAACGACGAACCAATTCAGCCACAAATGTATCCTCCTCGCATCGTAATCGGTATACAAAGATATTGATGTCGAACAGTGTTTCCACGTCATCCAAATTCTTGAACGGCACTCCACGGAAGTGCCGCTTATCCAAGTCTTGCTGCTGTAAATACTGTTCCCAATAGTCATCGGCCACTGTGTCACAACGCTTGGGGTTACACTCGTCCACATGCACGGCCAAACACCGAAACAGACATTTCCGGTCTTTGTAGGGCCCCTTTCGCCCTGCTGTTAATGCATACAGGCCGGGTCGATGAAGCAACCACGGGGGGAGTAGTACAGGAGCACCGATAGGATGATCTCTCATTTTCGTGACGAAAAATGTGACGTTGGTCACCATTTCCACAAGCCATTGGGTATTGGGGCGTTGCAACCGGGCCCATTCCAATGGATCCAACGTAGTCAATTGGTCGATGAGTGGCTGCAGAGAAATCGCATCCGTCACCGTGAACGGCTGATCAAACACATAGGTATTATTGCTGGGATAATAATACCGCAGCTGGTCCGTCTCCTTGTGCCGTAAAATGTACCCGAATGTCATATTCAACTTGAACGCTGTCACCTGATCTTTGAAAATGTTCTCGGCATAGGTAGACAGATACGTGAGGTCCTGCAGTCGGTAGTTATACAAGTCCAATAGACGACGGTCACGGTGAAAACAATGGCGTATGGTAGCCCAGTGACGTTGATAAATGTCCCTGACACGCTCATCTTCAGGCAAGACTTCAACCGGAGGTACTGCTGGGTCCCAGGGAAAATCTTCTCCACGTCTCATGCTTTTCGTCTCATACAAGCGGATAGGCAAGCAGGCAGGCAAGTAGGCTGGCAGGCAGGTCAGGTCAGGTAAGTCAAATTGCAATGAATACACCCCTACCCTAAAAATGGACTCCTTTTATACGTTTTTCTACAATCCGCCATCTTGCACCCATCCACCACCCACCACCACATGGGCCGCCATCTTGCACCCATCCACCACCCACCCACCCACGCCGCCATCTTGCACCCATCCACCACCCACCCACCCACGCCGCCATCTTGCACCCATCCACCACCCACCACACGCCGCCATCTTGCACCCATCCACCACCCACCACCAGCCGCCATCTTGCACCCATCCACCACCCACCACCCACGCCGCCATCTTGCACCCATCCACCACCCACCACATGGGCCGCCATCTTGCACCCATCCACCACCCACCACACGCCGCCATCTTGCACCCATCCACCACCCACCCACCCACGCCGCCATCTTGCACCCATCCACCACCCACCCACCACACGCATGCGCACAAAACCAATTCTGACGTCACAACAGGTTCTGCACATGCGCAGTGAAGCGCTGGGACCTCCATTTACTCTTTGTATACTACTTTCCCACGACATAGCACATGCTGCGGATTTCAGTTTCATGTCATAACTACAAACATAACGCAAACGAGCTAGAACTTTCGTATATTGTGTACATATAAAATCTCTTGTCGCTACATTGAAACACAGTTATTGATAGGACCTAGGTTATAGGATAGGATTGATAGGTTTTGTTTTTTTTTTCGATTTCAACCGCACCACGTATAGGCCAAAATCGCGCCTTATCGTACCATCTCCTTTCAAATCGAAGTATTGCTTTAGGGATGTACGTATAGTGTAGTTTAATTTATTTCTGTATATTCTATATTGAATGTGGATAATTTCATCATGGCTGGCAGGGTGTAGTCGGTAGACTCTATAATTTTTTGCAAGGATAGATTTTTAAGATCGCAGGTATGATCTACGGTTTAATGTTCCCTTGTAAATTTGCGGTACGTGATACTGTGTTTATCAGATGTACAGCTGTAACTGGTTTTCAGAATATAGAAAACCGAGAAGGGGTCAGTGATGTCAGTTAGAAAGATACCGGATAACATATTTTCTTGGTGAAAGTTTATGAAGACGTTGTCAATAAGAGTTGCTGAACGGGGTCGGACTCCTGTCGGTTTATTAATTTGGGGAAAGAAATATGGGGATCTCATGGCTTCAAGAAATTCCTTGGTACATCAGTTTTAAAAAGATCGATATTAAAATCACCCATCCAAACACGTGTGTTTCTTTCGATATATTTTGATTTGATGGGAAATAGTAGATGACTATTGAATTTGTTTACATTTTTTCCAGGGGGTCGCTAAAATAAGCCTACCAGGTATTTTGTATCTTGAAACATTAATTCCAGGAATTCTCCATTTTCGTCAACTTGTGAACGTTCGTCTCTTATTCTAGAAGATTTTATATTATTGTCAGCGTAAAAAAAAAATATCCATCTCCCTTTCTCATACTGGTAAAACACCATACAGGTGTTCAGTGTCCAGAAAGGTTTACTTCACGGAGATCATGAAGAGACCTGAAAGAATCCACATGAATGGGGATCAATGCTCATGAAAGACAAGGTTGGGAACAGAAAACGAGAAATCATGTGTCTACATATACATATACCAAACCGTCTCTTTGCAGGTGAACCTTTTATTTGAAAAGCATTCAACGCAGATATCATCCACATTTACATGTACACATTAAATATTATTTCCATTCTGCGAAAACATCCTATACAGAGTACTTTGTCAATTGTTAGCGTTTTACACGATGGATTTGCGATCGTAGAGAAGAATTACATTAACCAGAACCAGCAAGTATTTCTATAACACGGATGATATGTTCTACAGGACTCGATGTTCTACGAAGTATCTATTAGGGAAAGGTAATAATTTGTTTGCCATGATCGCGAATTCCGAGTTTACCATGATCGCATATTCCTTGTGTAAAACGCTAAAGTTGACAAAATAATATTAGCTGTTCAGCATATTTTGCCTGTATATCTTGTTTAAAACAAACTCACCTACGGATGTCATGGCAGTAAGTTTTCGCAGAACGATAGAATAATATGCAGCCTATTTGTTCACACAAGTTTGGGCGAAATCTGTGTAAAAACAACAGCTGGAAATAGCCCTCGTGTTACGCAATGTTGCAGTACTCACAGCACTCAGTACTCCGATGCCGGGACATCAGACAGGCATTCTTGGCACACGACACATACTAGAATCCTGGCTATTTCCTCGCATTTTTCTGTCCACACGTCATGTCGCCAGCTATGTAAATGTGCTAATACGGCGTTAGTAAGGTAAAAAAAACTTAATAAGCTGTGTTTTGTTCCAAAAAAATACCCAGTTTGATTTTGTTAACGCTCACAGTCTAGAGTGACATAAAACAGCGTCGACAGTAGTTTTAAATTGGGGTTTTGTCTGTTTTTGACTTCTCGAATACATTTTAGGATGGATTTGTTTACATAGTTCAAAGTATGACTACTTGAACCAAAACGAATCTAATGTTTTCAAATTCGCCATATCTACAGTGCTATTAGATCGAAATATTATTTTGGTTATTTAGGTGTCATATTTTGCATATATTAAAACTTCTTGCTATGATGTAAATGACAAAACCAAAAATCAGACAGAAGCACAATTTCAAGTCTGTTTTATCTTACTTTTGTTATGTTATTCTGACATGTTTTCTTGTAATAAATGCAGATCAAAGCCCACATTTAGTATAAACGTCCATGTGTGGGCCTGGAGATACGCTAAAATAGCTAATAGGAGCTATAAAACAAGTAAATATTGCCATTAAACATTATTTAAATGAAAACGAAACTGGCGATCCAGTGAGGTGCTAAAGTACTGTGCCATGTCATTTCACCTAAATTGTTGGTGAAAACTATTTCTTCGATACACGGCCAAAAAATATAGGCCTACCGTAATGATCGAATAAATCTGCTGTAAATTTTACAGTAATTTAACGTAGATTTTGTGTAATAAATTGCCCGTAATTTACTTTAAGATGTACAGTGACTATTGTTTACAGTAAATAACTGCAAAAATTAAAATAGTGTATTTCGCAATATTTAACAGCAAATTACTGGCAGCTTACCTGCACTAAAACTGTCTAGATTGCTGTAAAATTTAAGCAGAGCTTTGAAGTATACATATACCGGTACATGTTTCACTAATTTTATCAATTGATTGCTTATCCATCATTCTTGGATCAATGATATACATGTAGTAAAGGCGTTTGTTGAATCGAAGCCAATCCGATTTGCATCCGGCCAGGGGAGAACATGGTGTCCATTCAGTGGTGATGATCCAGTTCAATTATCACAAATTGATGGATACATGTAAATGATCCAGAACTCAATCAAAAAGGTTCACCGTGAAATTTTTATTTTTTCGCGTCCAGACCTTGAGCTGTCAAACACACTTTTAATCGTGCCGATCTTTATATTGAATCTGTTTACCAGCACAATCTTAGTCAGCTCATTAGCTCGAAAACATTCCGCTGAAGGAGTCTAATAAAATTTGTGTTGATTAATTGTTGTTGTTACATGCAGTGGGACTAATAAACATTCTCTACAATAACATGGATAACATTGAATAACATTGCTTTTTTCCATCTCAAATAATGATTAGTACATAAATTATATATATATCAAATGCTTAGAATTCATACCCATAGAAATCTCAAAATACTATTGGAAAATCTCTTTACTAATATGTAGAACACGCATAGCGGGTACAATAATCTGTCCGACTCCCGTTTACATAGAATTTATGAATATCATTAGGATGTTTATGAAATGTAATTTAGATGTATATCGAACAATGCCACTAGGATGCCAGAATCACTTGAAAGTGCTATAACCGTCAATAATCACAAATGGGGAAAAGGTGGGGGGGGGGGGAGAGGGTGGCATGTTCCTTCAACATGTAACAACACATATATGGATTCTTTCGGCGATCTCATCGAATAAAGCATTCATTTGATTCATCGAATCAATTAAGCGTTCAAGGAAATATTTTAGATCTGACAACACAGAAAGTACGCGCAGATGATGGGCATTCTGTGCACTCTACAAGTCACGGGACACCAAACGTAGAAAAATGGCGGGCACTTCGACAAGTTCGATATCGAAACTGGTACCTCAAAATCCATAAATTACTTGATTAATATTACATGACATGTACTGTTGCATACTCCAAAACAAGGAAAAGTACCTGAAGAGTGGACCTCCCAAGTTTCATAGCCTAACTCGTCGTACAACAGACAGGAAGGCAGAAACAACTCCAGAGCAGAACAACCGGCTCAGCTCAGCTCTCAAGCTGAAATTCGTTCAACAGACGCAGTGGTTGAAATGAGCGCGCGCGATGATGCAGTTTCAAAGTACTCATGATAAAAAAATTACAGATTTTCATATCTGAAGAAATAAATGGTGGTTCCCTTGAATAACGAACTGCGAACTGCGGACCGCGGTCCAACTTTATGAACGTAGTCTAAGTGGAGATAAGACCGGTAGTTCTCACGAATTGTCGCGCATGAATTAGTGATAGACTGATTCGAAATTTTTAAAATAAGTAAGTCACATGCAATGAGTGAACCGGCCGATGCAAGTGCAAAAGGTCAGCCAACTCTTTATTTCCATCTAATTCATCGGAAAGCTCGATCCTCCCAAGAGAATATAAATAGGCTTGTACGAATATTCATATTTTCATGGAGACTTAGAAAGAGGAAATTATCAACCGACCTCCCATAAAGATACCCATATAAAATGTTGTATTTATGGTATCGGAAATCATGTTTATGTATCGGAAATTATGGCATGATATTATGGAAGTTTCTTCAGTGCATTTTAAAACTAAAATACGATGAACGCAATAATCTATATAGATTCAAGTAGAGCTGACGTTGGCCCGACGTTCTGAATTATGGCTGCACATGTTGTCGGGCCTGCGCAAAGCCGATGTTGAAACTGGCAAACAGAAGTTTCGTTGGAGACCTGACGTAGGGTCGACGTAATGCCGATATTTTGAATTTGGCAGGGAAATATGCGTTGCCGATGCGACGTCGGGTTGACGTAAACCGATGTGTCACTGCCAAAGCCAACGTATATGATGTGTCTCGATCTGTTGTCGGCATGACGCCGACGTGTGCATGCTGTCTGGATTTTCCCTTTTGTATTCACTCTGACTCTAACCGTTACATATAATGGTGCGTGTGCCTCTAAGTCTACCGCTCGAAAAAGTGATTGCCCGAAAAATTCTCTTTTCGCTGTAAACGATTCCTGAAGAAATACTGAAAGATAAACGCCAGTACAATTAATATCTTTGGCATCCCTGTCCACTCCAGGTATAGGTTTTAATTTTTCCATCGACAACTGTTTAGCGCGCGAAATGTATATGGATCCGTTGCGGCGAGTACTATCAATTTTGTGCAGATTCGGTCAAGGTATAGCTAATGTGTACATATTTAAAGCATAAGAGAACATACAGCACATATAGAGAACGAGCACCAAGTGAGTTACATTTATAAGCATCAGAGAATGACACCCTTCGGTTTTAAGAGTGGAATTTAAAGATTTACAACAACAACAACAACAACAATTATCCTTTTTACAATACGTATTGAGGGATCGAACACTGCCAACCGACTTATGCCTCAAGCTCAAGAGAACAAACAACATTTGGGGAAATGTAGCGCCTCGTGATTTTTTTTATGCAGCACCATTGACTAATACCCTGCGGGGGTGGATACTTTATGTAGGGAGCTATTGTCTGAGTCTTTGTGCCGCTGAAAAGGCTCAAGTCTAGACATATTTTTGTCCCCAGACTTGGCTATTGTTTCCATTGTCTGGCGATTCTTACATGGAGTATGAACCACTGCGGGGGATTTACAGATAAGGAACAACAACAAGGTTTGTCATTCTAGATTGAAGCAGACCTCAATGTTATCCCATCTCATGTTTCAGGGCGTTAACTAAGAGAATTATCATTAGCTTGCTCGAAAACTTCGGCAGGAGTGGTCTGATTCACTTTCTATTGGTTAATTCTGTTGTTAAAGATATCATATCCTCGGACTCCTCTCAGCCTGAATGGGGTAGCAGACCGAAACGTAAAAGAAAGAAAAGGAGCCTTAGTGACTTGAAGTCTTTCACTTACACAGATTTTACACCCCCACCCAAATCCACCTCCACCTACCGACCACCGTCATATGTCACTATCAATATAGATTATTGATATTAGACATGTATTAGTAACTACATATGATATGTTGATAAATTCTACGAATTTATACGTTAATCGTTACTAATGATTCAAAACACGGTGTATATTCTAGACTCTATATTGATTTTACAAAAAGGTGTTATTTAAATAATATATACCCGTTCATAATAGTTTAAAACATGGTGTATATTTTAGACCCTATCGATTTTATAATCAGGGGTTATTTCAATCGGTGTATGGCGACATTTGGTGTTGCGTGTTTATACTTCATATATTTATAGAACGATATATCGATTTAGTCTGGGTATGGAATTATACAATACAATCGACATATAGTAAGAGTTGAAAGGGTATACCGTGAAATAAATCATTATTTAAGAACGGTCGAACCGCTTGACGAAATATATACGTCTAATTGTATTCGATTTATATCTTACTTGGGAATGGTGAATTTACTGAAAAATACCACCGAACATAAAGAATCGTCCATATTAGTATTACGATTTTATTACGTAGGCTATATCTTACGTTGTGCACTGGACTGCTAATTGGTGTTTTAATAGAAAAGCACATGAAGACAGACACAAAAGTTATTTATGGTCAATGGCAAGCTGCTGAATGTTGGATCTAATTCTTAGTATTTAACTAATATGTGTATACTACGTAGAGCCACAGAGGTCGTATTTATATACTAGCAACATAGGGGGGAACAATGCGGATGATGGCTAGATACTGGCTGTCGAATCTGAAGCTTATATGGCACCATCTAGTAGGTATTGTCTCGTAGTGTATGTGTGCCAAGTTTGGTGACTCAGTTGTATTTATATTCTCAAAACATAATAAAAAAACTATTTAACCCTGGCTAGGTACTGGCTGTCAAATCTGACGCATATATGACACCATCATGTAGGCATTGTCTCATAGTATGTGTGTATCAAGTTTGGTGGCCGTAAACCACTCGCAATGACAGAGCACTTGGAAAAACAATTTGGACGATGGCTAGCTACTGGCTGTCAAATCTGGCGCTTATGTGGTACCATCCTGTAGGTGTACATATGGAACAAATTTGGTGGGTCCAAACCACTTGCAAGGGTGTCGATGGACGCTATTTGTGACAGGCTAGCTACTGAGTGAGTGAGTGAGTGAATAGGGTTTAACGTCGCTTTCAACATTTTTTCAGCTATATCACGACGGGGAAGGGAAGGGAGGGAAGGGGGAGAGGCAGGGAAACCTACTTGTAACAGAGCAGATCTAATGCTGCCATTTTATAGTGCTGTCCCACTGAAATATCATGCCGTAGGCAGACATCACACCCCACTCAGTCACATTATACTGACACCGAGCGAACCAGTCCTTGTTCTATCCTCTTAATGCTGAGCGTAAGCGAGGGAGCAACAAGTTCCATTTTTCAAGTCTTAGGTATGACCCGGCCTGGGATCGAACCCAGTACCTACCGCTTACGAGGCCGACGCTCTAACCATTAGACCACCGGCTAGCTACTGAATGTCGAATCAGATGCTTATATGGTACCATCATGTAGGTATTGTCGTGTGGTATATGTTCACCCCGGACAAGTTTGGTGGCTACTCAGAAGATAGAGAAAAGACAATTTGGGCGATAGCTAGCTACTGAATGTCGAATTTGACGATTACAGAGCATCATCGTGCAGGTGTAGTATATGTTTACCAAGCTTGGTGGCTTCAAACCACTTGGCAAGAGCGTCAACGTACGCATATTTCAGGCCGGTATAGACAACTTATTATGCCGATTGTACTGATATGAACTATAATTGGAAGATATAAATACAAAAATATAAATAAAGAAAAAGATTTCAGTGTTTCGTTGGCTAGCAAGAAGATTATATCATGATACTTCAATCCAACACTGAAATACTCTTCTACCACAAGTCACGATAGTCACACATTATTCCTCCATAGAGCTGTAATGGTGAAAGATTATGCGGCTACATTTCATTGGTCGATTTAAAACAAGAAAAATATTGTGAAAAAAAAAAAAAAATGTTCACCTTCCGACAGCACGGAAAAAGAAAGAATCAATTGACAAAGAATTGTGGTTAAAGGAAAAAATGGGGGACTGCCGAAGGAAAAAAAAATGTTGTTTGTACTGTGAATTAACTTTTACCCTAGCTCTTTCACAGTTTCATAGTCTTCGTCGACATTGTTCTCAGGTAAAATAGTCTACTAGTTCAGATGTGACGTTTGAACTGATGACCAATGGCCGAATATTTCTCCTTCAAACGACGAATAAAAGATGATTGTTGTGTTTTTATTTCAGTGTGACTAAATTGTCTGACATAATTGAGAGGACAATGGAAGACTTATCAGTAAAACTGGAACCTCTTCATCAAGCGACGGGATCATTGATGCAAGACGATGGGATAACGTACCAACATTGTGCAAATGTGTGTATGGAAGATAGAGATGTAACAGTAAAGACAGAACCAACAGCCCGGTATGAGGATGGAGAACAACAAGGTTGTCTTGGGCCTGATCCATGTGAACAAGTACCGGTAAGCCGAGAAACACAGTTGTCTATTGGATTAAAACCAGATCCACAAAAGTAGCTCCTCATTCTTGTCACTTATGCAGATCTGGCCTCAACACCCTCATATCCATGTTTTCAGAACTCACCAATTACAGTTTGCTCATACTATTCAGCTTGTATCACTGACCTTCCTACTCTCCTTGTTGCCCCGCTTATTCACATCGCCTAGTTCGCGCCTCTTGACTGTAAGCCAAGGTGGCGCTTTATCTGGTTACCCAACCACCGTGCCGTAATAGCTCGGAGGTAACCAGATTCACAACCACGATTGGCTAACTACCTCAAGTGATCGAAATTACGCCACACTCACATTCTAAACAGTCATGCCTCCATGACGGTGTGAACACGACTCCCGCGTAATGAGGAAGCCATGCCACTTTTGACAGCGACACGGCCTCTTACCGCATCTTTCAAAGGAACTTTCTCCCGGCTTTATTACCAGTCAACATTCAATTCAAAATCTGGAACAACTGAACGGTGTTTTTACGTTACTAATGTAGGCAGCTTTATCTCTTTATATACCCATGACGATAAAGCGTGGTCTTATCAGTGGGATATTAACATTTACAGGGAATTATTTGTTTATTATTGAATGTATCACTGAACAAATGTTTGCAATCAGTTGTCGAACCTTACTAAACAATGGAGAAAGTTATCCAAAATTCTGTTCACTCTTAACACAGAAATTAAAGTAATTAGAGCTGTTTTGCCGTCCGTTTATGTTAGTTTTGCCGTTAACCGCATATGAACGCTTGAAAAGGGAGACAACTCATATTGCTTTAATTCACAGTTGATTGTGAACAAATAGTTCACTAGTTTCTCGCGTTTTTCGACACAGTTATCACTCATTAGATGTCATATACGCTGGATAATTTACTACTGTTATCGATCTTGGCAGCTTAGCGCCGTCATTTGATGGAAACAGTTAAAGGTGACTGGCCGAAAGACCACTCACTCACTGAGCGAAAAGGTGGCGGATGCCCGGATGTTGGTTGCCGTGATAAACAAAGCGGACCAAGACTCTTCCGTAAGAGTGATATTCATTGGTCATCGGTGGTTGACCTGTGCAGAGCGCCCCCTTACGGCCAAGAGGCGCGAAATATGCGGGGGAACAATGAGATTCGGGACGTCAGTGATACAAGCTATTTATCAGCGTACAATTACAGATCTTCTCCATTTATGGATGGATGGATGGATGTATTTCTAAAACGTCAAGCTTAGGCCACAACTACGTAGGAAAGATAGGTTGACCTCGTGAACAGAGACATATCTCCCTGAATTGATCGATATATCTAAATTCTATTAATCTTAACAGAATATCATCGCGGTTTCCAGAAAATGAAACATTGATCCAATCAAGATAAAATCAAGATAAAATATACGAGATGATTTTTACATATACCGGTCACTTGTTGTCCCCTTCCTACAAAGTGAGACGGACCAGACCTTGATCTGCCCAAGGCTCGGTCTTTAACACAGAACCCCGGTTCTTGTCCTTGAACCTAAATTCATCGACATGCAAGCAAGATAGGGAGTGTTATTTTCAAATCTGGTTCTAATTAGATGCGACAGTTTTTAGATACAGTTTTGAAGGCTCATGTTGGAGTATGCTACAAATATGTTTTAAATTCACAAACTATATGTGATTATGCAAAGAGATTTTCGAAGATGTATTCAATAACTGTCCTTATTGAAGGGGAAAGACGTGTTAATATACCAATAAGGCTGATGTTTTCTATTTGATTTAGTCCTTTGTCAAGAAGTGTTCTGATGACGAGCCGACACGTGTCGATGATTTCTTCCCTGGCAGACCTTTTCCTGTGGCCATGTACATGATAAACGTCAAGACAGCAGAGAAGACAAAACTGCTCAACGATTCTTTGAGATTTTGCAATCAAGAAACGGACAATAAAGGAAGAACGACACCTGAAAGAGTTCATACTTGTGAAAAGCCATGCAAATGTTCACTCTGTCTAAATAGCTTTTCTCAGAAAGGAGACCAAAGAAAACATCAAATAACACAAACTGGTGAAAAGCCATACATATGCGCAGTCTGTCCATATAGCTGTTCACATAAAGAAACCCTAAAGGTACATGAAAGAATACATACTGGTGAAAAGTCATATAAATGCTCAGTCTGTCCATATAGTTGTTCACATAAAGGAAGCCTAAAGGTACATGAAAGAACACATACTGGTGAAAAGCCATATAAATGCTCAGTCTGTCCATATAGGTGTTCACGTAAAGGAAGTCTAAAGGTGCATGAAAGAACACATACTCGTGAAAAGCCATATAAATGCTCAGTCTGTCCATATAGCTGTTCACATAAAGGAAGCCTAACGGTACATGAAAGCACACATACTGGTGAAAAGCCATACAAATGCTCAGTCTGTCCATACAGCTGTTCGCAGAAAGGGGACCTAAAGAAACATGAAGGAATCCACACAGCTGAAAAGCCATATAAATGCTCACGCTGTCCATACAGCTATTCACACAAAAGAAACCTGAAGGAACATGAAAGGACACATACTGGTGCAAAACCGCATAAATGCTCACTCTGTCCATATAGCTGTTCACGAAAAGGAAGCCTAAAGGTACATGAAAGGACACATACTGGTGAGAAGCCATACAAATGCTCCCTCTGTCCATATAGCTGTTCATCGAAAGGAAACCTTGGACAACACAAAAGAACACATACTGGTGCAAAACCGTATAAATGTTCACTCTGTCCATATAGCTGTTCACACAAAGGAAACTTGGAGATACATGAAAAAACCCATACTGGTGAAAAACCATATAAGTGTTCACTCTGTCCATATACCTGTTCACAGAAAGGGCGCCGAAATGAACATGAAAGGACACATACTGGTGAAAAACCATATAAATGTTCACTCTGTCCATATAGCTTTTCACACAAATGGAACCTAAAGAGACATAATAAGACACGTACTGGTGAAAACCATAAACATGCTCCCGCTGCCCATGTAGCTGTTCAAAGATAAGCCTTCAAGAACCCGAGATAACGCATACTAGTGAAAAGCCATAGAACTAGGCCTTGCACAGTGCGTGTTTTGGCTTTTTCGTGTACATTTTAGTATGGATTGTTTTAGTATATTGAAATCAGACGACTCGAACGAGAAATACATGTTTTCGTAGATGCCGTGACATTACAGCGAAATATTATCGTGATTCAAGGGTCTAAGATCATATATAAACATTGCATGCTGAAATACACACGAAAATGCCAAAAACATACGTGAAGTCTAATGTTCAATGTCCGACGTTATTTTAGACTGGGGGCGTATACAGTATAAATGTTGGGTATGTTTCTGTGTGAAACGCAGTATTTTCTTTCAGTATTAAGCAAAATGTGAACGTCACAACTCTGTTATTGTTTAGTACACAAGATCAACTTCGTTTTGGTTGATAGAAAACATCTTCCCTTATGCATCTTGACATGAAATGCAAAGGGTACATTGTTCACATGGCAGGGTTGTTGACATGGCAGGGTTGACAAGGCAACACAAAACTGTGAACAAAATAACCCGTGAACACACAATAACCCGTGAACACACAACCTATGAACGCAAAATAACCCGCGACCAAACAATAACCCGTGAACACAAAATAACCCATGTGTTCATTGTGTGAGCAGCAGCGTTCCTCATATCACAGCGACCAAAAACATTGTGATACACCCATATGATACAAAAGCTGTATCACACATTTACATATTTGCTAAGTATCTTTCGATTCTGTTAAAACATTTATAGTTGCCCATAAATGTGACGTGAGAAATCATGTAGCACACTTGTGGTCATTTATCTGAATTATCACATTTGTTTTATCAATCCCATAGGAAGTAAGCTTATCAAACTCGTGTCATAAAAATCAGATAACTGACCACTTTTAGCGATAATCCCACTCGTTAGTTCCTCGTTCCGCACTGCTAGGAATCCATATTGACATCCATCTTGAAGCTGTATGACTTTCGTTACCATGGAGATCAGCTCGAGAAGAAAAACCAGGAGAAATACCCCAAATTGGAAGAGGTCCTCCGCGGATACAACCAAGGGAATATCCATTTTATTTGGATATTTACTAGTAGTTTATCTCCTAATAAGGGAGAAATACAGCGAGGACTGTGAGCGGAAACACATACTTTATCATTGTGATGTGCCTCCCGTGCGGCAGATCGCGGTTTACAACTGAGAGCTGTAAAGTCCTTACACCATTAATGCGCGAGGTATTATGACTTCAACGGGATAGGCCGAGTAGATCAACGGGATAGGCCGAGTAGATCAACGGGATAGGCCGAGTAGATCAACGGGATAGGCCGAGTAGATCAACGGGATAGGCCATGTGTACGACATGATTACACATGCTGCTACACCTTCTATGTGTTCAATCTATGGAAATACAGCTGAACAAAGGAAGAAACCCAGCTGATCTGATACTGGGGAGAAACCATTCAAGGGTTCGGAATGCCAGTTCAGGAGTTCTCAATCTGGTGAGCCGAATGAGTTTCAAAGCAAGAGAGAGAGAGACAATATTCTGAAAGGCAAGTACAAGGGAGTAAGATGAAGATTCTGACTTGAGAGACGAACAGATCGCGCTATGGACACATGATAGGTTACTCTGGAGATAAACAAACCATGTGGTCAGAGTGCAGAGTGTCGAAAGAAGTTTACCTAAAGTGATCATAAACCCTCAAATAAAGTTTCCATCAAATGAAAGCCCATTGAGAACGTGTTGGAAAATATTTATTGTAATTTTTTTACTATTTTATTACACAAAGTAAACTGCAAATAAAGCATGGTATTCTATGGTGATCTGTTGCAATCATATTTAGGTCCAGGGACGTCACACTGCCAATTAATACATATATTTGAAACTGTGTATGCACTTTTCAATGCTTGATTCAAGCTTAAGGTGTGTACACTTTGAGTTTAAACACAGACTCACTGTTCCAATATGAATGTTTCACCAAGATCGATGGTAACTCATAGCTGTCAAGTCAATTTGAATGTTGCATTTAATTTCCCGCATTTTGGTTTAGTTTGCTCAAAAAATATCCTATTTTTCAAATAATTGAATGTTTGTCATGTAATAACTTAATGTGAATGGAAATAGTGAAAATATTGAATTGATCATTAATTTTAAATACATATATTTTATAATCGAAATGAAAACTGACCAGGAATATACATATTTTGTTCTCAGTAATTTTTGTTCTTCGATGTTTTATTAATATAAATTTACTAATTGATAATACATTTAATTTATCAAATGAAGTAAAAACAATTTTGACAAGTAAAAAAATGATGTTGGAACACTGTTCACACACTAATTGGTCCTTTGTTCCGGAAATCCCCCAAAACAACAAAGGAGTAACATAAAAGAAATAATCTGTTTGTCTACTGAGTATTTTTTTTTTGTCATCAACTATATATTTGTGAAAAGAGAATCTCTTCAGCTACTCCGGAAAGTTCAGATTGTCAGAATCGAACCAGTATTAAGCGAGCTATCAACAAATAACCTACCGAGTTTCCGTTTTTTCAGTCGAATTCAAATAATTTCAGGCGATTATCTGATCCCGGAATTAGTTGTATTCTAGTATACTGCAAACGGCATAATAGAGCTTTTTCGTGAAATGCAATATATTCTCATGTAAAAATAGGTCGATTAACGCACCTACACGTGGTGAAATTGCGTTTGTCGATCAATTGATGGAAGCAGGCAAATGAAATTGACAAGTACGGGGAAAGTCCAGAGTATGGCAGCTCGGGCATGCTAAAACGCTACTAACGTTCAAAATGACGAGAACAACACTATGAACAAGTACCAATACATTTCAGGACTATTCGTACAATAGCTTGGACCGTGGATGTTTTTTTAGTAGATTATTGTTATCCCGGTACTTTATCTATACAGGCCATATCAGTGTATACACCAAAGAGCACGGTATGAATAGCACAGTCAATGCCAATTTCATGAAATAATTGCTCTCTTTGAATATTATATAATGGGCAAACGAAGAAAAAATGGTATGCAGTTTCATACGCATTGCCACAGGAGCAGGCTGAAGATTCAGATATGTGTTGGTTGTACAGATCAGCCTCAAGTAGACTGCATCCTAGTCTCATGCGAGAGTGTATAATTTGAATTTTTCGTTCTCCAAGGTAGAAATGCTTGCCCACATTATGTCCATTGTTGCAGTTCCGAGAGAACATTTGTAAGTTGGGGGACGAGCGAATATGTAAAGCAATGTCGTTCCATAGGCGGATTCCAGATGGGATAAATGACTGGTAGTATTGGTTACCTCTGCATCTTAATGTGCGGAGATTTAGATTGTTTCTGAGAGGATATTGGTTATTTTCGCGTTCTCCTATAAAAACCTCGACTATAACAGCAATATTATTTCATTTGTCCACGACTACATCAGACAAACGGTCGCTTCTAAATATATGTTTTACTAATTTATTATTTTCTCAGGGCTTATCATACTTGTGCATAGCATGGCGTATGTAATTTTTCTTTTTTCTTGTACATATGCACGCTCTGCCTGTTTGTTCTTTTGTATATACTGTAGCATTCACTACCGACTGTCACCAAATCAGTACTTATTACTACAATTACTACACACTTGACCTAACCACTGTGTCATTTATAAATAAATCTTCTGTATGTGGGGAGAGGGTTTTTTTAGGCTTTGCCTGTTCTCCAATCAGTGTTTACAGATAGGCCTACATGTATCCCCGCTTTGGTCGAGTGCAACAAGGCACGTGAAGAAAATCATGACGTCAGCAATCTACACCAAACCGGTTATAGAGTCTCGTCTGTTGGAATTGGATGGCACCTGGGCCTCCTTCTTTATATGTCATGAGGTGTTTTTGGTAAAACACATGGTGTGTGGTAGAATGTAAAATATAGCTTCCACCTTGTGTATGATTGGGTGTTGGCTGTGTGAGTTCGGGTGTTCATCGTGTACATTTGGGTGTTCGGTTTGGTTATAATACTTTGGTGCATGTAAACAAAAGTGTGAGTTCTCTGAATGTTGGGAACATGTGCTCAAAAAGAAGTCACTGATTCTCAGTTGCAGTTATTTGTTTCACACAGTTGAAATGATAATTAAATGAAGAAGAATTATAGCAGCAATAGCCTGCAGAGAGAATATTGATATTCGTTTCCAATTCTGCGCTGCTAATGGGGGAATTTTGAAGCAGTTTACTGCTATATAACGTATTTGTTTCCCTTGCCCCTTAATACGTCACTCTGTGAGCCCAGGTGTTGATTTCATGACTGGCTGTCCAATATGTGTGGCATGTGTTCAATATAACTTCCAGAAATATTTTTGTGTTAATTCGCTTATTTTACACTTATCTTCATATACATGTAGGATATTGCTATCAAATATATTCGGTTAAGGTCTGAATTATTACATAAAAACTCAGTCCAGAGATATGCCTACCACTTCGGAGGGAAATGTTTCAATGCATAGCCTTCATACATGTATATAATTGGGCACAGTAGCATGAACGCATACGAAATCAAGTCGGAGAGAAACTTTTCAAGTGCTCGGTTTTTGAGTAATGATTTGTGCACGAAATTCAGTCAACATCACGTCTGGCTGTACGAAAAACAATATTGTTCAATCTCTCTAGAGCTGAACCATTCATATGTTCTGTATGTGGGTAGGTTTAGACACCAGTCAAGCTGGAGGCTCGTGCGAAGATATATAAGCCATTTCTGTGTTCAGAATGTGAGCAGGGATCTCATACAGTGTTATGATCTGAATAAACATGAACAGCCACACAGGGGACACACCATGCAAGTATAGTACTCAGAGTGCGAGTGCAGATGTGTCAAATAGAGAAGTATGACTAGACACAAGAGAAACTGATCCGTGGGGCTCCCGGGATCGTGCGATTGTGTCTCTGTGTACAACCCAGATCATAGAAATAATCAAGGGACTCAGATCCTCAGACAGCTTCTCGTAAGTTGCAACTAACTGGGGCACCCTTGGGGTTTTCTGGTGAAAAAAGGAATAGGACCCCATCTAAGGATCCCGGGTGTGAAAAGAAACAGGATTCAAACGCTGTGACTGAAAAATTGATGAAAGTGACGTTAAATCGTATTTCACTAACACAAACCATTCAAGTGTTTGTAATACGAATACAGATTCATGCTGAAGGAGCATTATTTTCCACCCATTGGCATCGGAGCGCATGCCTGCTAGCGTTCTGCATATATTAGGGAACTCGTCTACATGAACATGATGAAGTCAATACATTATGGGATCAAATATGACTTTGAACCCTTTCGGACACGTGGTGTGATTGAAATGATTTGATTGGATAAAATGACATACATGTAGCTGTATAATAATGGTATATATTGATGCTGATCTGAATACTGTACTGTAGGTCGAGCAAGTGTTTATTTCACGAATACTATATATAATTATGAAATTCATTGATGTCTATTATCAGAAGTTCATGTTTGATAGACTTCTGCTATTATCCAAATACGGTTTTTGTTCTTCTGCCAGCTACTTATATCATATGCATTTTCCTGTTGCAATGGCTGAATAAACTAAGCTGAACTGAGAAGACGCAATGGAATTCGCACAATTTCCTAATTCTCACAGTCCACACAGTCAGAAGAGAACTGCAGAGCTTGTGAAGACAACGGGCGGGGGAATAGACCGTTTTATTCAGAAACGTCCACGTACCGACCCTGGCAATTTCATGTTCCTAAGTCATGTTCTTTGGGAGTTGTCTCCCCTTGGTCTATGTCACCAGTGCAGAGATCGCCAGGTTTTCAGTTGCCAAGTCTCACAGAATTTCCGTGAGTATCAAGAAATATGGACTAACCTCCCGGTCTTACGGAAGAGTTTAGAAATCTCTCGGAATTCATAGAATATCTTCTCAAAAGTCTAAAAAGACTCATTTTCTCACGAAAATGATAATATAACATTTTTTCTCATGAAAATTGGATGTAATTAAGATTCATTATTTCTATAAAAATTGACATAATCTCATATGGAAATTTATTGTTTGGAAATGCGTCTGATGCATTTTAGAGCATCTGAGAACGTCTAGCGGCGGGAGCCCTAGGCGGGCCCCAGACACCCGGCAAAGTTTTTTTCTAAAAGGGCGCCGAAATTAAAAAGTTGTATCTGCCCCTGAGGTGTGAAGGATATGAGGATTAAACAAGAAACCATATACGTTAAAGAAGTATTAGCGTCGTTTGGAAGATATTCAGCAAAGAACATATTTTAGTAAAATTCTATCTTGCACACATCCCTGAATAGTTGCAAATTTCAGTATTTATTCATCAGGTTAAATGAAAAAAAAGTATCAATCACTGTAAAATGTATATAAACTCTAAATGATTGTCATCATCTTCTTGGGCATCTGTTCCTTCTTCATTATTTTTGATTGATATGCGTCGGTATTGTTATTCATGTAGTTTCTACATTTGTTTATCGGTATGTGGGGGGTAAGCAATAGTAATCTATTTCTAAAAAAGCGGCGTACAGCACAAACCATTAAACGAAAGGCATCTACGTGTGCGTCGCCACGTACAGTCACGTGACACTAATATTCAAGATTATTAAGTATGAAGGAAAACAAGGAAATGTATGTACCTGCCACTATAAAAATAAACATTACTTACTACTATAGATGACCTCCAAGAATGTTCCCCACCCTCACCCTGATTCCCCACACTCACCCGGATTGCCCACCCTCACCCTGATTGCCCCACCCTCACCCTGATTTCTCACCCTCACCCTGATTCTTCACCCTCACCCTGATTCCCCACCCTCACCCTGATTGCCCACCCTCACCCTGATTCCTCACCCTCACCCTGATTCCCCACCCTCACCCTGATTCCCCACCCTCACCCTGATTCCTCACCCTCACTCCCCACCCTCACCCTGATTCTTCACCCTCACCCTGATTCCTCACCCTCACCCTGATTCCCCACCCTCACCCTGATTCCCCACCCTCACCCTGATTCCTCATCTTCGCCCTCTCCTGGGCATAGGAATGAGAACGCTTAATTTATCCCCCGTTTTTATTACATATTCAACGATTCAGGATTATTAACTGCTTAGCAAAAAAATTAATTAACTAATCGCTTAAATTAATGAACATAGTCACTATTAATTTTGATAAAACCCACTGATAAGGCGAATCTGTATTTCCATCAGAATATAAGCGTGTCAAATTGCCTATATTGGTAACATGAATAAACATATAATAAAGTCACAGTGGTCTGCCAAACTTGATTCAAATTTTGATTTGTGTATGCCCTATTAAACTGTAACTGTGGTACTTTGCAAGTTTATGTCATATGCAAGATAATCTTCCAAATTATAAGATTTATACCCTGTTTCTTGTTTTACGAATTTAATTTTTTTTAAAATCTGTTTTAATAAGGTTGTTGTAGTGCACAGCGCCACAAGCATGCCGGAACTTGTGACGTTATTATGGAACGATTAACCATGTGTATTCTCTGCCTTGTCGCGACGTCCCGCAGACTGTGCCGGATGCTCCACGCATGACGTCATTACGTCACCTCTGACGTCAAAAGAGGCAATGAAGATTCCTCTCCTACTGTGGAAAACTGCCTTAGTATCCTCTGAGACAGGAAATATGGCTGAAATCGACGTTAACTCATATTCACTCACCTACGATGATGTCAACCGCATCACAGGGTCTACAGACTCTAACAGCAGTCAAGTATTCGAGAGTGGAACACGTGATATGATGTAGTGTTTAACTGTTACGCTGCTAACTTGTTTCGCATTTGTGCATCTAAAAGTGTTCATTTTTTCTAAATTTACTCCGTTTTTTTACCCCTCGTCCAACTTTGGCCTAGGGGTATTGTCGTCATCATGTACGGCTGTCCGTCCGTCCGTCCGTACGTCCGTATGTCCGTACGTCCGTCCGTCCGTTACCGCGATATCTACAGAACCGTTTCATGCATGCCAACTAAACTTGTTACATCTATTTATCTTCACGTAAATCAGAAGCCTATTGAAAATGAGTCATCTCGGACAATATTTTGCAGTTATGCCCCTTTTTACAAATAAAAATCCATTTATGATTTGTTATTGTGATAATATCAGAACCGTTCCATTTACAACATCCTAACGTGATACAGTTGTTTCTCTTGACCTGAACTAGATGCCTATCGAAAATGAGTCGTGTCAGAAAGTATTTTGCAGAGTTATGCCCCTTGTCTAATAAAATCCACTAATTCCTATGTTAAGTTTGCATATAATTTCTATATCATGTTTGTATACTATCACATTTATTTATTGATTGGATGACTGATTTATTGAATTATTCTCTTACACAATGCGAAGAATGCCTGCAAATCTGTTTTGAAAATGACACTAGATGCCTATCGAAAATGAGTCGTGTCAGAAAGTAGCATAACTGAACGAAAAAACCCCGCGCGCCTCACCCAAATCAACATAACTAGTATACGAATAATTCTTTTTTGCAAGATCATAAGTGGTTTGAGTTGAGGTAAGTCGGGAATGTGGTTCCCCACACCAAGTTACAGTAAGATACTTAAGAATAGAACAAGGAGTAATATAGCATGATCAGAGTTTTCTGTTAAGACAGCTCCTATTGTGGCTGATAACACCAATATTTCTCGAGATTTTAGAGGTTATTTCATCAATATGGGTCTGCCAGTTCAATTTTTCATTAAAATACACACCAAGGAATTTAAAATTAGTGACCGATTCAATTTCGAAACCATAACCTTCGGGATATACGTATTTCGGGATCTGTTCAGTTTGAAGAAAATAAATTTTGTTTTCTTCACGTTCAACGAAAGTTTATTTCATGATATCCAATCCTTAAGTTTTTCTAGTTCACGTGACATAGTTTCAGCAAGTTTTGTAGGATCGATATCAGATAGGGTACCAATAGTGTCATCAGCAAACAGATTAATGTAAAGAATGGATGTGGCCTTGGCTATCAGGCTATGTCATTTATGTATATTAGAAAGAGTATGGGACCTAATATTGATCCTTGGGGCACACCAGTCTTAATAGAATCTTCGAGGATAGTGTACCGCTGTAACACATACATTGGGATCGAGAAGAAAGATAGCTTCGGAACCAGTTGTTTGTAACACCACGATAACCATAGTAGTCCATATATTTTTTATCTTTTAGAAAATGATCGTATAAACAGTATTTTCGTTATTTTGGGATAACACTATCTTAGAATAGCACAAATTCTAGTGCTGAAAATTCGGTCAATTCCTTTGCGGGATTCGAATCAGCGACCGCAGAGTCCGGCACCTAATCGCCAGCACTGTATGTCGGCGATCTAAACCACTCGGCCAATATGCCTCTCACAAAACAGGAGGTAGCAGGCCGGTAGTCTTGAAAGCGAACATACAGTACCCCTCTGATGATCGTAATGACACAGCTCCCAAAGCTGAATAGATATATTTGCTATCATTTAGAAAGTGATCGTATAACAGTATTTTCGTTATTTTGGGATAACACTATTTTAGAATAGCACAAATTCTAGTGCTGAAAATTTGGTCGAGTCACTTGCGGGATTCGAACCAGCGACACCAGAGTCAGGCACCTAATCGCCTGCACCGTATGTCGGCGATCTAAACCACCTTGAACTTGCACTTGTATATTTAGAATCATACTGCAATAATGATGAAGTTTATCCGCCTGGAGAAGACTGTATCTGTTACCACGCCGAGGGCGGCGTTTTCACTATTCATATCAATTACTGTATCAGTTTTACTGACAATCCAATCTATCATATTTTTCCATAATTCCTTCATAATTGTGAATTCTCAAAATAAGTGCAAAGGTGTTTCAGTTTCACTATAGCAAATGCTACAGTTGTGTTTCTGTACAATTTTCATCTGACATAGTAGTTTATTCTGTGGTTTATTCTGTACTGAAACCTCCGTCAGTTTGCAATCGCTACATGTTCTGAATGGAAGCACATGTATGCATTTTCAGTCCAGCTGGTTATTCCACTTATCTTGGATTTTTATGTACAGATTCAAGTTTGGTTAAAAGCATGTACGATATGTTCATTTCAAGCTCGTGTCTAACTGTACTTCTCTCACGGACCGATAGCTAACTTAACGTCGTGTTACACAAAATGCATGCCTGATCTGTCCAACATGTTTAATCACATAGGTATCGCCTTGTCATTTGGTAGGACTAGCTAATATTAAGGGAATGCATATAACAAGCTTCCAAACTCCTCTCTTAATTTGCCTGATAATTTGCATGTGTTAACCTAAATGTTCAATTGTACTTACCCTAATTCGTTCTTTGGAAAAGAAACGTCCGTACGAGTTAAAGTACCGGGTCCATTACATGCTTGTGTTATTTAAAGGTATTCATTTCTCGCCTGTGTTCGTGCAATATATGTTTTGCCAACAGCGCGATGTTCATTGGATATGTCTGTTTCACGCCTGAGTTAGAATGTAATGCGCATGCCCGCCACTGAAACCTTCATTCATTTCTACTATTAACTTTGCTACTGATCAGTCGCATATCGCGATATAAATTGTTTATGGCCATTGTGTATATATGTATATGCACGCATCAGTAACATAGTTAACCTATTGCATGATTCGTCAAATAAGATTTTACGCATTGACATATTCATGCACATGAGATTTTGATTAGTTTTCTTCTTAACTCTTTCTTTCTATTTTACTTTTCAACGTGTGTTACTTTTTCTGACCTGTCTTTTGCGATTGCACACTAAACATATCACCCAGCACAAAAATTATGTATTGCACTATGATTACGTATTTGCATTTATGTGTGTAGGGATTAAACGGATTAGATGTAGTATCGTCACGAATCTATTTATGTAGTTTCGTACTGGTATTCAACTTAATGTATTTACTTTTTATTGAAATTAAATGTGTTAAGATTCATGCGACCCATTGCCAATGATATTCACTTTAGCATTTACCCATTTTCCCGATAACTTTTTTTCAAAACTGTCACTATATTATTTGTCTATCTTCTCTCCACCTGAAATCTATCAGCTGTCATGCCAAACATTTACCACATGTACTAGTAAACACCATTATACTTTCGAACCACGAACATTTGACTCGCACGATAACTGGAAACCTCATGGCGGATGATATAACTATTCTCTCAGTAAATGTTAGGGGACTTCACTCGGACACTAACAAACGACTTGATGTATTTAAACGATTGAAACAAACGAGCAGCTCGATAATATGCATGCAGGAGACGCATGGCTCGCGACAAACGGAAAATCAATGGAAAAATGAATGGGGGCATAGATGTGAATTCAGTCACGGTAAATCTAATAGTACCGGCGTCGCAATTTTATTTAAAGACAACTTTGAATATACGGTGCACAACACCAAGACTGATAAGGAAGGAAGGTATATCATTCTCGACATTTCAATATCAAATAAAAGGATTACGTTGGTGAACCTATATGGGCCTAATAATGACGAACCGGATTTTTTTAAAGGATTATTCAGGCAAGTGAGCACTTTTAACAACAGTTCAATCATTGCCTGCGGCGATTGGAACCTTGTACTAGACTACACGACAGATACACAAAACTATACTTCAAAAAATAATCAAAATGCCAGGCTGGCAATCTTAGAGATAAAGGACGAATTAAATATTAATGACATTTGGCGTCAGTGTAATCCATCCACAAGGCGATTCACCTGGCGAAGAAAGACCGCCACTTGCATTAAACAGAGTAGGCTTGATTATTTTCTTGTTTCTGATGATATAGCGATATCACGTAACCGTCCGGACATTGGGATATCGTACAAATCTGATCACTCACTAATTTCTTTGAAATGTTGCTTTAGACAAATAGAGAAAGGTCCAGGTTTCTGGAAATTTAACACATGTCTGCTACAAGATCCGGATTATGTCACACTGAT
>JAVTVY010041950.1:0-17983 GCA_036873755.1 Hanleya hanleyi | reverse complement strand
GCTGTATATGTCTACGTAGATTAAATGGCGTGGAAAATGACTTCGAACACAAGTGACATGCGTAAAACCTGGCTGTCATCTCCACGGACACCAGGCGTATAATGAAGCTTTCACAGATGCATGTGTGTGTTTATATGCAAGAGCTCCGGAGCTCCGCGAGCTCGGAGCTCTTGCATATAAACACACACATGTATCTGTGAAAGCTTCATTATACGCCTGGTGTCCGTGGAGATGAGAGCCATGGTTTTCGCATGTCACTTGTGTTCGAAGTCATTTTCCACGCCATTTAATCTACGTAGACATATACAGCGAAGCCATCTCAAGGAACGGAGTCCCGATAACGTGCAAATTCAAAGTACGCGCGAGGAACGATCAACACCTACGTCACACACGACAGTATGAGAGCACCCTTATACGATGACGGTGAGCGGCCCTACGGGGTGTGGAAAGACGTCCTGGGTGATGAAGTTCTTAGAGGAAGGTGTGGCAACCCCAGCTCCGACACGTGTTGTTTGGTGTTATAGCCAATGGCAGCCTGCCTACGAAACTGCACGACTACAGAATGTGAGCTTTGTTCCAGGAATTCCTCACGACATAGACGAACCCTATTACTTCGATTCCGAGCAGACCAACGTGGTAGTGCTCGATGATCTGATGAGTGCGGCCAAGGACAATTCGAAAATCGCCGACCTATTCACCAAAGGGTCCCATCATCGAAATCTGTCCGTCATCTATTTGACTCAGAATCGCTTTCCTCAAGGGAAGGCGTCCAGAGATATTGCCTTGAACTGCCAATACTTTGTGTTGTTCTCCAATCCCATTGATAGAGCACAAATCCGTGTGTTTGGTAGTCGAATTTATCCTCAGAACATTGACCATTTTATGCGGGCGTTTCAAGAAGCGACAATTCGTCCGTACGGCTACCTGTTCGTAGATTTAAAAGCCCATACCCCCGAAGATCGTCGGCTGACGACCCACCTGTTACCCGGCAAGGAATCACCACAACGGCCTATACCCCTGCACCATCCGCCGAGTGCACTCCTGGCAGAGCAGCAGCAGAAGCCCACCCCCATACAGCGGGCCCGCTTCATACCATCAGTCCTGGAATATCACCCAACCGTGAAGGCCCAACCCGAGGTTGAAGAACATAATGTGAACTCGAGGCTATGGAAGGATTTGTTCAAAGAAAGCATGGACGCCGAGATGGGTGGGATGTTGGAGGCCACAGGAAACAAGTTTCAACGCAAAGGGTATTCGAAAGAGGAAGCTGCAATTTTAGCCCATAACAGATTGGCACCCAGACTACGACGGGCTTTACGTCAGCAGTATGTCGACTTACTGACCCATATGAATTTGTTGGATAAGGACCCAGTCCATATGGAAATTGAAAGAACAGCGTCGATGTTGAAAACCTCGGGCGTGAACTGGAAAGCGGCGTATGTCAGAGCAATAGCACAAAAGAAACATTTGTTCGAACGCATCATTAAACAACGTTAAAGCATTAAGAAAGTGTGCTAAAGCGTTGAGACGAGCGTTAAGGCGTAACGACGGGCGTTGACGGGCGTCACTGCATTTCGATGAATTGGTGTCAATTCCATGAAATCAGAGCTTCTGAGCTAATTCACCAGGGCGTTGAAGCGTTGAGCTAAGCGTTGATGAGCGTTACTGTCTATAAAAGCGAGCGTATTCCCAAAACACGCACAGTCGACGTTCAACCGTCAACATGGCTTATACTTGTTCTGAGTGTGAACGCACGTTCACCAGACATTACGATATGATGCGACACCAGAAAATATACATGGGACTGAAGACGCCGAGGAACCCGTTGAGGCAGATACTGATACAGAGATTGATGAGAGTGCATCGACTGATACCGAATCCAAGATGGCTGACAGTCTATCTACTGATATGGAGAGCTTGACCTCAGAGAATCAGCCTTCATCCCAGGAAAGTGAGGCAGAACCTACCTTCTCTGATCGTATTGTGACAGCAGCTATCAATACTCACGCTGAAGCGATCGAGGACGCCGGAGAGGATAATTTACAACAGACGTACACCCAAATGCGCCCCCGCATCAGGAAAACAGCCATGGCGATCTATGAACAGTATACCTTACTATCGCTTGAAATGAAAGGGGACCCCACGCACAGGTCCATCATGAAGACCAAGCGTCACTTGGAAGAGGATATGGGTTTACCACCCACCGAGGCCCTGGAAAATGCGATCAGAATGCGCAAACAACCGTTTCAGGACATGCTGCCCGAAGAATATCCAGGCCTGGCCGACGATGATTAGAATAAACGGTTCAGAATGAACATGACCGAAGAAGGAACTCTCTGAAATGGCGACTTCTGATTGGACAAGAATACATCTAACGGACAGGAACGAATAGGACAGATGCAAATGGCGGTCTCTGATTGGACAAGAGTCTTTCTTGAATTGTAAACATACCCAACGCGGCTCTCCCAGCGTGGGTATGTTATGATGGAGGGGAAAATAAACTATATGAAAAAAAACTTGTTGTTGTTGTTGTTCCCTCATGTGTCATCCTTGTTGCTGTTGTTTTCTCTCTCTCTCCGGTCTATATCATGGCGTCAAAACGTCTAGCAGGACCCATACAAGGACCAGTTTTCGACACTAGGTGACCACATCCCGACGGAATGGCCAGTTTTCGACACCGGATGTGCCGCCATCTTGAACATACGTGCCGCCATCTTGGATATGTCCCATAATGCACCGGTCAAAATACTCGCTTCTGATTGGCTGAGAGCTCTGTGACGGATTTGAAATACTCGCTTCTGATTGGACGAGAGCTCCGCATTGCGTCTGCGCATGCGCAGAATGATATTCCTACCGCACCATTTCGACCCCAAATACCTTCATGTACTGCCCGAAAATGGCCACTTTCGCTACTACTCGTACCGATGACGTCACCGATGACGTCACAGATGACGCGAACATCCCTCAAATCGGAATGTACACTCGAGAACTACAAGATGACACCTTCGAGGACGCATTCGAACCGTGAATAGCCCATCTCGATCCCAAATACCTTCATGTACTGCCCGAAAATGTCCACTTTCGCTACTACTCGTACCGATGACGTCACCGATGATGTCACAGATGACGCGGACATCCCTCAAATCGGAATGTACACCCCGAGAACTACAAGATGACACCTTCCAGGACGCATTCGAACCGTGAATAGCCCATCTCGACCCCAAATACCTTCATGTACCGCCCGAAAATGTCCACTTTCGCTACTACTCGTACCGATGACGTCACCGATGACGTCACAGATGACGCGAACATCCCTCAAATCGGAATGTACACCCCGAGAACCACAAGATGACACCTTCGAGGACGCATTCGAACCGTGAATAGCCCATCTCGATCCCAAATACCTTCATGTACTGCCCGAAAATGTCCACTTTCGCTACTACTCGTACCGATGACGTCACCGATGACGTCACAGATGACGCGGACATCCCTCAAATCGAATGTACACCCCGAGAACTACAAGATGACACCTTCCAGGACGCATTCGAACCGTGAATAGCCCATCTCGACCCCAAATACCTTCATGTACTGCCCCAAAATGGCCACTTTACTTACTACAACCAACTGCGCATGCGCAGATTGACGCGACATGCATTCAAAACACACCATTCTGACTCTACCCCACACAAGCTTCACTTTGACACCTCACACGACCCATTCGAACCGTGATTAGCTCATCTCTAACCCAAACACACCCCTACATAGCACCCAAAATGCCTGTTTTCTATACTACGGCCAGACTGCGCATGCGCAGACTATTGAACACGGACGAACCATTAGCCCAGTCGGATGCTGCTGCACGAGAGCTTCAAAATAAGACCTCACTCGACCCCATTGGACCACCAGGGACTCACCTAGACTCCAACATGTCCACCCCGTATGGCCCTATACACCCATAGCCATGCAGTATAGGCCTATGGGCCTACCCAGGCCTTGGTGACTTTTTTCAAAAATTTCACCAATTCGCTCCGCAACCCTACCCATCGTGTTCTAAATGACGAGACGTGAAAAACGAGACCCCACAACCCTACCGCAAATGTATAGAAGTACGTTTCCCAGGGGGATAAACATTGAACCTATACCCCAGTATGGGACTATATGGGGCTCGGTGACTTTTTTCAAAAATTTCACCGATTCGCACGGGGACACTTCGTATCATGTTCTAAATGACGAGACGAGTAAATCGAGACCCCACAACCCTACCGCAAATGTATAGAAGTACGTTTCCCAGGGGGACAAACATTGATCCTAATACTCCCAGTATGGGCCTATATGGGGCTCGGTGACTTTTTTCAAAAATTTCCCCGTTTCGCTCCGGGACACTTCTTATCATGTTTGTCTTGACGAGACTAAGAAAACGAGACCCCACAACCTATACCGCAAATGTCGAGAAGTACGTTTCCCAGGATGGTCCTATACCCCCCATACCCCATATAGGCATTTTCACGTAATTTAGGATAAAGTCCGTATTCCGTATTTTTTCAGGAAAATTTTTACATACACCCACCCTGGAACTAGGGGGAGATAACTCTATTGACAGGCGAGCCCCGTTAAGCCCGGCGACCTATATACCCCCCATACCCCATATAGGTATTTTCCCGGATTTTTCGATAAAGTCCGTTTTCCGGTTTTTTTTTTTTTTCAGGGAAAATTTTACATGCACCCACCCAGTCATCAAATACCCCTTCACCTAGGCTTCACATTGATACCTCATACAACTCCATCGGTCCATTAGGGGCTCCCCTAGCTCCAACATGGCTATTTCCATACCCTTTGGCCGCCGCGCATGCGCAGAATGCCGATATTTAAACCCCACACCCAGTCCATTAGATGCCCCTTCATGAATGCTTCGCTTTGATACCTCACTCGACCCCATTGGACCATTAGGGACTCCCCTAGCTCCAAAATGTCTATTTTCATACCCTTCGGCGACCGCGCATGCGCATAATGCCGATATTTCAACCCCACACCCAGCCCATTAGATGCCCCTTCACGAATGCTTCACTTTGATACCTCACTCGACCCAATCGGACCATTTTATCTAGGGACTACTTTTTCTCCGCGGAAGCTTTTTCCCGAGACCGAATCACCGCCAAAACCGCATCACCGCGGATGAATACATGGAACTATTTTTGACCTGGAAAAATTGGAACTCTCCTGTGCTGGAGGTAGCTTTTTGGTCAATTTGAAATACTCGCTTCTGATTGGTCGAGAGCCGCCACGTGACCGCCACAAATTTGCATAAATCGGCGGGAATTTACGGTTTATATACTACTAGCGACATTTAGGTCTTATTTCCATAAAAACCACCGGTGTGATGTCTCCGATGTACGCTGAAGAGAAAATTGCGCATGAAATTTCAAGTTACGCTTATGGATGTATATGGGGATGAAATTCGATCCCAAGCGACATCTGGTGACGAGGTATTCACACACTAAAGTTAGTATCTTTCTAATTTTATTGTCCGGAAACGTTTACACTTATGTAATTCCACTTATAAGGACGAACGTTGTCGAAATTCATTCAGATGACATCTTTTGGCAACCACCTCGCTGGGGGTCTAATGATACCCCAGCCACCAGTCAGATTTTTGGACTGGATTCGGGGCCGCGCGCACATCGCCGGAAGTGACATCATATATAGTAAAGAAGATGTTTGCCGAACATTTCGATTACTTTCCAAGTCTGCATAATACCTCTGTTGACCTAGCGTTAAAAAGAATTCTCTGGAGATTATTTTCCCTGTTTATCTGAACAGAGCATATGAAAAGTAGTTCGCTCATGTGCAAAACTGAAGTTGTTCGGCCGGATTCAAACGTGGGTTTTCCCCTATACGTCATAGCAACGTAGTAAAGGTCAACTTTCGCTATTGGAGGCAGGGATGATAAATGAGCCTGTGAAATCGAGCATGCGCTGTGGTGAGGATGATCTTTTGGAGCGAACTCTTTCCCTAGCAACAGGCATCAGACTACAATTAATCACTTCCGGGTCAGTACCCACGACCTACATTGTTCAGAAATTTGAGAGCAGATCTTTATGTATTTTATGAGCTGCGATTTTTCAGCATTTCTGATACATCTGATATTCCAACTTGCAGATGAGGCTTCAAACTGTACTTCCTGGTGTTGATTTGGGCCACTTTGGGAAAAGCATGGTGGATGGAGACATGATCAGTGAAGGGTGAGAAGGCTCTCTGTTTACAAATTGAATGACATTCTGTAGCACCAATCAGCTGTCAGTGGCGGGAATTTGAAATTTCCATGGTCAACATCTGTCAAGACTTCCACTGGTAATGTCCCACAAGGTAAATATTGACATGCCAGGTGGATTTATGCATTGTGAATTTTCTGGATTTTTGCCGATTTTTAACGCTAATACATAACAAGTAACGGAATTAATAGTGTGCTGGTGCCAACAATCGTCGCGAGCAAGCACACACACGGGAGACAACTGTGCGAGACATTTGGACATGAGACATTGCCATGAGACATTACAATTGTCGCACGGCCTGGTGCATGAATCATGGAACATAGGGAATTACATACCACGTGATAGAGGTTCAACCAATGGAAATAAATAACTTTGGTATGAGGTATAATAATCTCCGTTATTTAATTGGCACACCAGTAACGTGTAATATTGGGACTTTGAACCAACGTTGTTTCAATATAGATGGAGAATACTTACCTCCAAAATATTTTCCTCTCGATCCCAGTTCTGTCTCAAAGTAATCAAGGGCCGTCAGGAATTCGTCACCCGCTTCTTTCTTCTCACCTTTGCTGGTTAAAAGGGCGAAAAATGCATTCTTTACCTGTAAACGTAAAAGTGAGTCAGTTATGACAGGAGACAATACCATGCACGTACGTGTTTTCTAATTTGTCACTATAGAATATCGCCTTACTGCGTCCGGTAACATCGGTTCTCCTATATCAATATCGTATGTATATGCCTAAGAGACAGGCGCATGTCACAAAAGTTTACAACAATTCCAAATTTTCTTTGAATATCGAAGTTGACGCATATGCATACACCAGATTACAATGGATTACAATGAGTCCTGTACTCTCTAAAACACTCGAGTTAAATTTCACTCAAGTAAGAGTGGAAATTCCTCCGGCTCAAGCACTTGAGTGAAATATTTCACTCGTTGAGTGAGTCCAACTTGATTGAAATCAACTTCACTCAACTTGAGTTATGAACTCAAACGTGAGTGAGTTATCAACTCAAACGTGAGTGAAATTTTAGTGAATTTTACTCAAACTGGAGTGACTTCACTCAAGTTCACTAAACTTGAGCGGGATGAATTTCCACTCTTACTTGAGTGAACTTTTCACTCAACGTCACGAGGCCACGAGGCCAACGTCACGCGCCACACAACCGTTCGGAACCGCTGTTTCCATATAAGCAGATGAGCATTACTACGCCAGCGCGCTTCAGCTGAAGTGTGTTGTATTGTTTTAGTACACTTTGAACGTCGATCGCCAATCGGCTCTTTTGTGGTCTTCATTTGTACCGATTGACCATCGGTTCAAGTGTGAGACATTAACAACCATACATTCGTCAAACTCGATCACCACAAGGGCCAAGCCCGCCCACGACAACGGTCAAACTTGACTTCCCCATCTTTGTCACGGAATGGAGTTTAAAACAATACACCACCCTCTGAGTCAAACTTGAAAACCCTGTGGGTCAAACTTCATTACCCTCTAGTCAAACTGGATTGCCGTCTGGGATAAATATATGTGCAAGTTAGAAAATCACTGTCTCTCAGTAAGTGCCGTTGAAATTTTCGGTAAAAGCTGCTCATTTCCTCGCCTTCTGCACCAGAACATCCTCGCGAGCCAGTGTATCAATCGATACGTTATGATCGATACACTGGCTTGGTTAGTTACCCATAACAGTTGTGGACATAAATAACTCAGGAGGTTTCCACTACACCGAACCAATCAGCACGCGCGCTCAGTCAGCTCATTACGCCAATACACCGCGAGGTTTGAGTTTCGAATAGTTTGAATTTATCGCTGGCCAGACTACCTTGATGTCAGGCTGAAATTGACATCGAGTGTCAAAGCGAATAGCGCAGGTTTCAGATATCGACTTGCTAATTTAAACGACTCCAGAAGTCATCCGAATCAACAAAAAGGTCCAGGTACACTGGATTGAAGTATGTTCAACTGTTCGTTCGTGCGGACAACCAGCTACTGACATCGAGGGATGATTCTGCTTTTCTTGCTATCTATAGTGGCATTACCTACCAGCTCGAGAAGTGTCTACACACGTCATCGCTCACGTGGTGTCATACAGGGACCTTCAAGATAGTCAAATTTGATTCACATGGTCGTCAAGGAGTGGTCATTATTTTAGTTAATAATGATGTGTACGTATTACCACTCTGGGTGGTCGTGTTTACCACTTAATTAAGCAATAATTTATTACGGTGATGGTGGTCCAGTCGCTGGATTACATTTAGGTGGTAACATTGACCACCCAATTATCAGTATCATGTTTCTCCGAAATATGGACATTTTGTTGTTTGAATGGGTTGCTGTTTACATAATATATCAACAACATATCTATATCGGTGGAGCATCGGCGCGTTTAGCCGGGGTCGTGGGTTCGAATTCCGCTGACGATCAATTTATTCTTTCTCTCTCAAAAATCATGATATATTTCGACACTGAAACAGTTTTAACGATCGCCTGAAAACATACGTTACATGGGATAACACACAGGGGCACAGCGAGTGGGCATATTTGTTCCAAACAAAGAAATCGGATTTCAGTGACGCGCTACACACAGCGTAAACGGCGAAAGGTGACCAGCCGCCACAATGCTTGAAGGACATAGACACACATGTCTCATTAGATGCAACGGCTAGAATAATACGACAGGGAAAAGCAGTTGTGCTCGCGACGAATGAAAGAAACTATTACCTTGTTGTATTGCTCATACAACATCCGGTCTTGCGCCCTACGAAGTGGATCAGATGGAGTGAGTCTCTTTTGAGGGAAAACATCATCCAGGTACTCGCAAATAGCTACGGAATCTGTAAGAACCTTGCCATCATGTTCTATGGTGGGCACCTGACCTGTCGGCGCTAGTTTCGCGAACCAATCCGGTTTGTCCTTCATTGCAATATTCACCACGTCATACCTTCAAAATAAAAAAAAAGCAAATCATGATATAGAGAGATCGAACGTGAGATCAACAACAAACAGTAGCAAGTTCTCTGTGTTATTGTGTGACTGAAACAGCTAGTTCTCAGTAAATATTTTTGAACAAGATGAGCGACGTTTTCTAGGGAATCAAGATGATCAGCACATTAGTATAATGGTTTTCACCTCGACGTAAAAAGGATGTTACAGCTGTTTACAGCGCGGGGTGAAGGTTTTCAGCCCTGTAAAGGTTTCCACCGTCGGTGGTGTGGAGGTTTAATTCGCAATAGTGTGGAGTTTTTTCTTACCGCTTAGTAAAGCTTTCCACCCCGATGTAAAGCTTTCCGCCGCAGTTTAGAGGTTTCCACTCTGGTGTACAAATGTTTCCACCGCGGTGTAACGGTGCCCGCTGCGGTATAAATGTCTCCACCGCGGTTGAAAGGTTTCCACAACGATGGAAACCTTCCAATCGTGGTGAAATCCTTCTAACCGCGGTGAGAAAATCTTAACCTCAAAAGAGACCTTCCCACCTGTGTGGGAACCTTTCAACTTGTGAAAAAACCTTTCAACCGCGGTGGAAACTTTTACACCGCGGCGGAACCTTTACATCACGGCGGAACCTTTACTCCGCCGTGAGGAGATTTCCACCATGGTGCAAAGGTTTCCACTGTTGCGTAAAGGTTTCCGCCGCGGTTTCGACGTCTCAGCCGCGGTTAAAATATTTCTACAGCGGTTGAAACCCTAAAAAGGTTTTTTTTTGCGGTTAAGATGCTTTCAACGCGGTGTATTGCTCTCCTCCCCCCACCCACTCCCTGTAAAGATTAACGCTGCATGTGGTAAAGGTTTCAACTGCTCTTCTCATCGCATGTGTAAAGATTTCCAACAAATAGTTCAAGAACTTTGTTTGAGTTTCAGTGAAAAATAAGCCGACGAAGATTTTAGGGGCCTAGGTTATTATAGAAACGAGAGAAACAATATAAACTGGAAAATAAAATCATATCATATGGCATCATAGTTTGCAGATAACTGCATTAACTGAATTTGTTACTATTCGTCAGCAGAGTGATCACTATACTAACGATGTGACCTAGCTAAGCCTAACGCTCACGATGTGACCTAGCTAGGTCTAACACTATACTCACGGTATATTCTTGTGTTCAAGAACCGTTCTCACTCTCTGTGAATTCGGGTCAAACCTCATACTGTACAGACGTATCTTACCCGCCTGAAGGGCAGGTTTTTTGCTCCCTGAAAACGAAGGAGACATCCATTATGACGATTCTATATGATTCAGAAGCTTTGTTACTACGGTTATGCAGGTTCCACTCACAGAAATGCATTTTACCCCATTATTGAGACCTTTTAATTGGACATATTAAAATTTCAATCTTGAACTGCTTGCTCCAAAAAGCAGAGAATCGCCAGATGTATAAGTACTAGTAGCGAAATGGTCCGCTAAGCGGGCATGTAGGTCACTATGTAATTCGACTTTATGAATACGAACACCGATTAAATATTTTACAGTTTGAAACTACAGAAAACAGATTAAAGGATAAAATGTTCAGTAAATTTCTGTTTTTAAGTGTGGAAATACATTTGCATTCCTTTAATGGTTGGCAGCATCCAAAAAATTCATGGCTCTTCCATTGGCGAAAGCTGATCGATGAGATATGAATCGTGAATGTTAGGAATGGGTGATGTATATCAAAGTGTGGGGTGAAATAATTTGTCTTCTGTTTTAAAATTCGGACCATGTGATGACACTATTATTATCAGAAAACAACACATACATGATTTGCAAATAAAATATGTAGAAGAAAGATGATATATAATGTGGATACAATTGGCAATACTTTGGTAGCATAAGATATTACAGTCTGCATACTCCTTCCAAATAAATATTTCATGGTACTATTTTACTGTAATCCACATCTTGTCCAACCAATGTGGAAATATATGATTAACTCGTCAATAATTTGTACATTTATATTATCTTGGTACTGTATTTTCCCCCCGCAATATTTTTGCAACAATACTATTCATATATATGTTACGGTAATTTATTTCAAATATTAGTCCCATAGTAGAATAGATAGCTTTTATGTAGTTTACGGTAATTCTATTCAATGCCAACCATTTATTGGAAAACACAATATATGGAAGACAGCTATCTACTGAATGCGGGATCTGATGCACAGCTTCAGCATACGTGTACCTGTGCCCACTCAATTTTCTGGCACTAATTTGATATAGTCTATCGTATATACTTATATCATAGGAAAGCACAACTTGGATGTGGCCAGCCCCACCCACTGGGAACCAGTCTAAAATACTTATACGTCTTTCTCATGAGCAAGACCTTTACAATGACGTATAAACTGTATTTGTACATCACGCTGTAGCCTGTTATCGAGTAATGAGACAACACATTTTGGACGACGGCTATCTGATGAATATAGGATTTGATGCTTGTACTTGGCGTACTAAATACAGCCTCTGAATACATGTATAACACCAAGTTCTGGTAAGCATTAACACGTGTTTGACAAAGATTAAACAATATAAACCCTATTGATAGTACTATCGACATTGTAGATAAATATATAGTAAATACAGATATAGTAGAGTACACAATGAATGCATAGAGATGGGACCAGTCTATATAAAAGCGCATGTTTTGGGCAGTACAGGTCTAAAGGCACCACGAACACATTGCTGATAAACCCCATAAACCACCATACGCATGGCCAGAAAAAAATCATTAAACTGGTTGCAAAACATCATTATATACCGGTACCACACTACTATATGGAATATTGTGGTATACCCTACCTGTCTATGATACCGTGCAAACATTACATTGATCAGATAAATCACGTACCTTTAGTGAAGGCTTTCTCTGTCATGGCGTTGCTTGATTAAGTGTAGGCCCACCTGGTATACCTTATCCAGCCGTGTGCAGGTTTTCTCTGCGGTCCGCTGAATGAATTTGTCGTTTTTAACCAGGTTACCATCAAGGCTATGGCGCTTACTGACCCAAAACACGAATTAACAAATACACAAAAGAGGGAAATTGCTATGTCACTGTTTATATATATATATAGCTGAACGTAAGAAGCATTCCTGTCTCCATGGCAACATTGATTTTACTGTGCAGATGACAGGCGTTTTTTTCCCAATGTCATGTCCCCCCTAGGTATATATTGGGATGGATCTTTCTTCTTGTGCAATATTTACGTTTATAAAAAAAAAAGCACCCGTAAACAGGAACACGAAATCTGCAGCATCACTGTACATGTATATTTCGTGAGTATCATGACATTGATATTTATACTTGGTGAACGCGACTTTAAACCTTAACTCTCTCTCTATCTCTCCTTTATACGAAGGCCAAATATTTACGATGAGTATTTACATATTTGAGAATGTCTCGGCCCTATTGCATGTGTAGAAACAACCTGGATCAGTTGTAAAAGATAACGATTTTAATGAAAAGTGCTATCTGATGACAATATATATTTTACAGCTCAATAAATGAAACCATAGTTTTCTTTAGAAAGCTGATCTTTCAGGGGCGGCGATGGGGGGAGGAGATGCTTACTCCGAAGGGTACATTTTCAGCATATTTTCATAGTTCAGTTTTCAGAGTAGTTGAGGTGAGCTGTTCACAACATGAAAGTTTCTGAAGGCAACTTCGCTAATGAAGACATTGGAAGAGTTTATCAAATCCAACACCGCCATCTTAATACGCCTCTAAACACATTCAGATCTATCTAAGTAAGAATTGGTGAGATCAGTTGCAGTAGGAGTCTGGTTAAGGGATGGCCTCAGATATCTCACAGCGTGCTAGACTATGTACGGTATTCGTTGCCGAGCGGACCTTGAGGTAAACGCATTTTTTAAAATGGTGTTCGCCTTCTACCATCACAAATCATGGAATAGTGGTGACGCATACAGCGAAATCATTGCAGCTGTCCCAGCATCCCAAACTCAACTTCGTTGCCATTTATTTCCATCTTCGTACAGCAAGTCAAATTCTATGCATACTTCGAACTGCGTAGAAATGGACTTGTTCGAAGATAAATACTCCAGCCACAACCAGGAAATGGAAACACCTCCAAACATAGAGCCTGACTCGCTATAGTTATCTGAACATGATTCAATTAGTCCATGGGCTCGTATCGAAAAATTCTAGTAATGTATTTTGAAGAGGTACATGTCTGTATATGTTTTCCAGAAACGAGAACCGTTGCAGATCGGTAATATATCACACATTCTCAACGCAACATCCGAAGTGGGTTGGTGAGTTGGTTATGGTATCTCGAATATTTTCCTTATACCTCCCTCTAAAGATCTGAAAATTTTCACACTTTGCACTTGCTCGTCTATTGAACCAAGCAAACATCATGTTATATAATCATTTGGTGACATCACAGTGACGTAATAATCCAATGTGTCATTTCCTGTTGTTTTTTCCATTCTCAAATATTTTTTTTCCAATTCTGCGGTACCGCTTGACATGACAGATTCGATTCATGTTCAGTGAAGAGGTATTTGTATGTAGATGTCACCCATGTGTGATAAGAATTGCAGATGGGTGGCTTATGGGTAGTAAAAACACGATATCTGAACCTTACCCCGTCCTTATTCTGAATCCAAAGTGGGGGTTTGAGTAGGGTTCCTTGAATATTTTCATTATTCTTGCTGAGAATGTTGAAACTCTTCACACTCTGCATCCAGGTCCTCGTCTATTGAAACATGTAAAAGCGATTTAATATAATCCTTTGATGACGTCACTGTGACGTCATAACAAGGAATATCAATATTTGCCGGTCTTGTGGTCATGTCATCCAAGTCGCCAAATGAACAGGTACAATAAAAGCGTACCTGAGATACAACACATATAACGAATCGTTAGATTCTTGGTATGTGTTTTAGAATAGGTTAACCAGAAGACTATACTCTAAAGTCATGTGAGTAGTATACAAAGCGTATTTGGAACAAACTTGACCTACTTAATGATGTCACAGGGGGAGGATTGAGGAGGAACTTGATCACGTGATCAAGGCATGTCTAGATGGTGGTAGATGTGGGATGGGATGGGACAAAATGGCGGCTGATGTGGGATGGGATGGGACAAAATGGCGGCGTGGGATGGGATGGGACAAAATGGCGGCTGATGTGGGATGGGATGGGACAAAATGGCGGCGTGGGATGGGATGGGACAAAATGGCGGCTGATATGGGATGGGATGGGACAAAATGGCGGATTGTAGAAAAACGTATAAAAGGAGGCGATTTTTAGGGGTGGGGTGTATTCATTGCACTACTTGCCTGACTGACCTGACCTGACCAGCCTGTCTGCCTGCCTCTAGCCTGCCTGCCTCTAGCCTGCCTGACCTCTAGCCTGCCTGCTTGCCTACCAGCTTGCATGAGACGTGGAGAGAAAGCATGAGACGTGGAGAAGATTTTCCCTGGGACCCAGCAGCACCTCCGGTTGAAGTCTTGCCTGAAGACGAGCGAGTCAGGGACATTTATCGACGTCACTGGGCTACCATACGCCATTGTTTTCACCGTGACCGTCGTCTATTGGACTTGTATAACTATCGACTGCAGGACCTCACGTATTTGTCTACCTATGCCGAGAACATTTTCACAGATCAGGTGACAGCGTTCAAGTTGAATATGACATTCGGGTACATTTTACGGCACAAGGAGACGGATCAGGTGCGGTATTATTATCCCAGCCATAATACCTATGTGTTTGATCAGCCGTTCACGGTGACGGATGCCATTTCTCTGGAGCCACTCATCGACCAATTGACTACGTTGGATCCATTGGAATGGGCCCGGTTGCAACGCCCCAATACCCAATGGCTTGTGGAAATGGTGACCAACGTCACATTTTTCGTCACGAAAATGAGAGATCATCCTATCGGTGCTCCTGTACTACTACCCCCTTGGTTGCTTCATCGAAAAGGCCTGTATGCATTAACAGGAGGGGTAAAGGGGCCCTACAAAGACCGGAAATGTCTGTTTCGGTGTTTGGCCGTGCATGTGGCCGAGTGTAACCCCCAGGCTTGTGACAGAGTGGCCAATGTCTATTGGGAACAGTATTTACAGCAGCAAGACTTGGATAAGCGGCACTTCCGTGGAGTTCCGTTCAAGAATTTGGATGACGTGGAAACACTGTTCAACATCAATATCTTTGTATACCGATTACGATGCGAGGAGGATACATTTGTGGCTGAATTGGTTCGTCGCTCAACAGAACGGTATGCTGCTACCATGAAAGTCAATGTGTTCAACGACAATGGCGTGAGTCATTTTTCGCTGATCTACGATATGAGCCAGTACGCCCAGTCTTACAGTTGTGCCCAATGCCATCGGGTGTTTAAAACGTCTTACGACTTACATCGCCACGAGAAAATTTGTGACAACAGTGTCAAGCGAGTATATCCGGGTGGTGTGTATCATAATACGCCTACTATTTTCCAGGAACTGGCCGATGAGGGTCTCATCATACCGGAGGCGGATCGTTATTTTCCCTACCGGGCGTGTTACGATTTTGAGGCCCTGTTGGAGCCCATGGACATGTTTTCAGCGAAAACGCAGTGGACGCAGCGCCATATTCCTCTGAGTGTGAGTATTTCCAGCAACGTACCTGGCTATGACGCTGCACCGGTGTGTTTCGTGTCCACGGGGGATTCCCATGAGTTGATCACCCGCATGATGGTGTATTTAGAAGAAGTCAGTGCGGCCAGTACAGAATTGTTGGTGTCCAAGTTCCAGGACATACTGGACCAACTGGACGATCGGATTCCTATACCGGGTGTAGCGTTTAGTGACGATGAAGAGTCCGAGTCGGAGTCGGAGCCCGAGTCGCAGCCCCTGCAGTCGCAGGATGTGCCTTTACCGAAACCGTATGCGGAGAAATTGAAAGTGCGCTTCCTACAATACTTAGGCCAGTTACCGGTGCTAGGTTTCAACTCGGGGCGATATGACTTGAACATGGTGAAGGAATTTCTTTACCCCTACTTGGCCCAGGCGAATACCATCAAGTCCGTCATCAAGAAGATCAATAATCATATGGCCCTCACTACCACCTCACTCCATTTCCTGGATGTACGGAACTACTTAGCTCCTAATTATAGCTATGATCAGTGGGTGAAGGCGTATGACTGTGCACAAACCAAAGGGAGGTTCCCTTACACGTATATATCGACGCTCGACTGTTTGGAGGAAACACAGTTGCCACCCCGGGATGCGTTCTTTGATGATATGAAGCAAGTGGAATGTTCCGAAGACACGTACCGGGAACTACAGCAGGTATGGAACGATCAACATATGCAGACCTTGCGAGATTTCCTGATATGGTATAATAACCTAGATGTGGTTCCTTTCCTGGAAGCGGCCGAGAAAATGGTTCAACTCTTTCGTCGTGAGATGCACGTCGATATCTTCAAGGAGTGCTTGAGTTTACCTGGTCTGGCGCTTCGCCATCTTTTTCAAGCGTGTCCTACGTACTTCTCGCTGATACAGCAAAAAGATGCAGACATGCATGATTGTCTAAAGCAGAACATTGTGGGCGGACCGAGTCTTATTTTTCACCGTTACCACGAGAAGGACGTCACTACTCTCCCCAGTGGAAAATCCTGTGCTAAGATCATCGGTTTCGATGCCAATGCCTTGTACCTGTGGTCGCTGGCCCAACCTATGCCCAGTGGCCATTATACACGTTGGTTGGCGGAAGGTCGGCATTTTACACCGCAACGCACGCCCTACAAGCATCTGGCTGATCAGTGGTTGGATTGGGAAGCCTATCGACGGGGAATTACTATACGACACCAAACCAACGCCACAGAGAAGCGCATAGGAGATCGTCGACTCCCCGTCGATGGGTTTGCCCTGGTGGGTAGGACACCGACCGTATTCCAATTTTACGGTTGCTATTGGCACGGTCACGGATGTCATTTCAGCGCTGGACGCTTCAACAAACGACGTGGAAAAACACAGGAAGAATTACGGGAAGAAGTGGTGGAGAACGGTGATTATGTGAAAGAGAGAGGATACTATCTGATCGAAATGTGGGAGTGTGAATTTCACACTATGTGCCAGGCCCTGCCCCATTTACGACGTTTCCTAAAAGAGCGCGAGTACCCGTTGAGTCGTCGGCGACTCCTGAGTCTGCCACAGATGTTCGACGCCATTCGTTCGGGGGACCTCTACGGCTTTGTCGAATGTGATTTGCATGTTCCCGACACTCTCAAGCCTCTCTTCGCCCAGTGTCCTCCCATCTTTAAGGACACGCTGGTGGGTCGGGATGATATTGGGGACACCATGAGGGCCTATGCGGAGCAACACGAGTGTTTGCCTCAACCTCGACGGATGTTGATTGGTAGTATGTGGGCCGAGAAAATCTTGTTGGGCACTCCCTTACTGCAGTGGTACATGAACCACGGTTTGGAAATTACCCAGATATACCAAGTGATACAGTACGTACCCCACGCTTGTTTTGCGGAGAATGCCGACATCGTGACGTCGGCCCGTCGTCAAGGTGATCAAGACCCGAGTCAGGCCATCATCGGTGAATCTTGGAAGTTGACGGGCAATGGGTATTATGGAAAACGGTCACGAACCAGGATAAGCACGTGAACGTGAACATTTGTACTACTGCCCAAGCCCGCAAAAAAGTGAATTCTCCTCTGTTTCGGTCCGTGGAGGTCATCGATGACGACACCTATGAAGTCACTTTAGCCAAGAAGACTAT